>LYUA01001996.1:103463-113790 GCA_002093875.1 Calopteryx splendens | reverse complement strand
ATATATATATATATATATATATATATATATATAGTTAAAAAAATATATAAACATATTTCTTTAACTGACTTTAGTAACTTAAGTTTTCTAGTCCTGTAATATAAGTTAAAACTAAAGACTAACAGAAAGATCAATTTCCACAGCCATTGAAAGGTAATAATACGCAAAGCAAAATGTAAGCAAAGAGTTGATGAATGTTATTTAAGTTTATGGATTTATTTAATTTATATAATTTTATTCATGAATAATTTCATACTCACTATATATATGGTGCACAGGCACTCTACCTAATCGCAAAACATTATCAGCGGGTCGGTACTTTCCGTGAGCTATTTTAGTTTGCTAATTATGTAATGTAAAAAAATAGTCTTTGAAAAAATTGGTGAAGCCCAACTAAAAATGCTCCCGCGACATAGATGTTGCAAATTTGTTTGAATAATATAAAAAATGAGTGCCGAGTCGAAGATAGCACCGTTCCGTTAAGTTCAAAACTTTTCAAACTTTATCATTTAGAACGGAATTAAGTTATACAGCTAAGTTTTAAAACACAGATTTTCACCCTAAAGCATGGTTATTAGCTTCTCATAATTTTATGATAATGAGTAAGCATTGAAATGTGGGTAATGTTTTTCTTAGTTGTACGGCTTACATAAGTTCTATGCATATTCAAACTATCCAAATGTAAAATAGAGTCTATCAAATATATTGATATCATTTATCGAGCTTTAGGTCAATTTTATATTCAAGAAAGGTGATTCAAACTGTTTAAATAATTTTTGCTGGTCAAAAATAGTTTCTCAAAGAAACCGGTGCAAAACTATGCACTGAAAAACATTTCTATGACATTCAAGATTAAAATAATTTGATGAAGATACCTTGATAAAAGAACTCAATAAAAATATGCAATTATATCTATGTAAATTGACTTACGAAACATACATTTCGCTGGAAATTCTCTTAATTATGCAATCGAGGTACTAACTTTGGCTTAAGCCGCGTAGTGTGCGTTTTTATTCTCCACCAGAGCCGCGATAAAACCAGTGAAAACACTGAGTCAAAGTTATTCCATGGGGGATATTTTTCCGAATTCTATGCTGATCCGCACCCTCTAATAAAACAAACCACGGCATATTTCCCGTTTGAAAAGGCACTCTTAATAACACACGAGGCGCCATTCTCTCATCTTTATCCTGACCTACTTGATGCCTTGCATGCTATCGGCCATGCCTAATCTTTAGCGTGGAAGAAAATTTTCGGCGTGGGAAGGGGGAGTGGGGGAGAGAGGGGAAGGAGAGAGATGTTTTCCATCCGCGAAATTGTTTTCATCTCATTTCAACTCGGAAAAAAAGGAAACGTACGTATGTTTACGGCGGAGCACGCCACCACTACAAGGGCGGGGCGTAAGAGAAATTTTATTCCGAGGCGGGGTGGGTGGGAGGGACTAGGGAAGGGAAAAACACCGGCAAGAGGGTGTGGTCTTTTGAGATCATGAATTTTTTTTCCACGCCAATCTCGCACGCACGTACTGTGTCCTATTACGGAGAAATATATCCACCTTCCATTTTCGCCGTCTCACCTTGCAACCCACCCTTCTCCCCTCCCACACCCCACTGGGCATTTTTAAAATCTCGTATTCACTCCCGCCAATTTTTTCTCCCTCTTCTTTGGAACGTGCTCCTCTTCCTTCCCCCCCCCCTCTTCTCACATTGAAGTCCTCAAAACCCCTCTACCACACACACACACACCAACCTTACACGGCCAATCACATAAGGGAGGCCTCTGGAGATAAGAATATACCCTGTGTTTATTCTCCCCATATTCCCTCCCTATCTTTTCTCTCACTTGCGATACAATTCCGCGCGATAGGGTCTCGCCTCGCACATAAATATACGCCCAGAAACAGCAAGAGGATAGGAAACGGAGGCGTTTATTTTGGGACGGGGAATACGGTATTTTTCTCGCATTTCTCCCAACAAATAGCCAACAAAAAATCGAAGGGGACCTTATGTAATCTCAAGGTGGCTTTCTTTCTTTGTGGTATTATAGGTTATAAAAATTAATATCTTCCTGTTTACACAAGATATTGAGTGGGTATTTTGATGGACGTGAGCACGGACAGCCCGGAGAACAAATATACACCCTTCAACTCTATTCATGCTGAAATTATTATGAATTACTTGATCGCATCATGGAACCAATATTTTCTAAGAGAGTTATACGTAACTGAAAGATGTACAGCTGTGACTATAGGTATTAGTGAAGAGGAATTCCAGTCATATCAATTCCGTTGTTGACCAGGCAGCAAAAATTCAGTTGACTTACACTTAATTACATACCTAAACCAGTTGTGTTTTTCTGTTTTATACCTGTGGGCAGGCAGTGAAGTAATTGGAAGCCTTAATGCCTATTCATGATTGAACGAGTCTGGAATTAGAAAGGAACTCTATTTGTGCTCTCTAGAGGCAGCTTTGTATTAATTAACATTGCAGGGATGATGGCTCATTGCCAATTTACTGTAAAGCTGGAAAATTTGGAGAATACTTGTTCATAATGCATTTTTGCTTGATCTGTTTTTAATATACATGATTAATCATTCGTTTTTACAGAAATATGTAGGTGTGTAACCATTGTGAAGTGGTTATTTTTTATGACTGGAATATGGTGTGAGTTCATTTTAGTCCAGAGAAAGAGTTATAAAACAATCTAAACTTCGACAGACATGCTATGTGAATTGTAATTATTTCACCAAAGCTCAATAATAAAAATCGACTGAATGAATTCTATTCCACGTTTTATTTACTATCATCCCAAATAAAACATTTGCCGGGAAATCTTTGACATCATTCGAGAGCTATTTGCTATTTATATTTCAAGGCAATATTGCATATTGCTTTGACCAATTCATTACCATTAGGAGTTGCAGAAAGTAAGATATTAAAAGACGTACATATGGTACTGAAGAAATATGATGGACATTATTAACCAAAAGAGTCACTAACGGATTTCTAGATAGGCATTTATTTTTACTAAAGTAATTTTCCAATTAAGGTAGGTTTCTGATGAATAGTCTGGTCAAAAAAGGTCAGAGTAATGCAACGCTAAACAACACATTTTAAGTGGCAACAGTCGGATGACTGACACTTTGGAAGGTAAACCCATTTATGAAACCTTCAGAATAACAATCTTATTCTGGAGGAAGAATTATGAATGGAGGGCTGCAGTAAACCAATCTTAGGATTGAAATACTGATGATGATGATACCAAAAACAGAGAAAATGATAGGCATGCTCTGAGGAGCGAGGGATACGGATAAATCCAGCGCTAGCTGAGAAGAGAGAGGTTTGGACGCAAGTTACGATAGATAAGATTTTCTCATTTATAATAAAATATTTTCAAAGCGTATAAACTGGAATTATGCATCATTTTCGCTTGGTTCTAAGGATGGATAATACACTACTCTGACAGCACTAAATTAACTTACATAACAAATAAATATTTACTGAAAGCTGAGATAAAAAAATAGAAGCCTGAAAACATTTCAACTACTATTTGACAGGTATTTCCATGTATTATAATATCCTATTATATCGTATTGTAATTTAAACTCTTTTGTCAATTAGTGAAATAAATGCCGCGGGAATCATTGAGCATTGTTAGGTTTACATAACTGAATACTAAAGTAAGTGCATGCACACGAACTGAAAACGTTGATGTGAAAGGACGTTATACACTTGAATCATAATAAATGCCACACCTGAAGAATGACCTAATAACCAAGTCGAATGACGGATGAGAAAATGAAATGTAGAAGCATTAATCGGGCCGAAAAGAAGTTGACGGATTTTTCGGTGGGAATAAGAAGATGGGTATGTCAAAATGAATGCCGGAACGCCTCAAAGAAGAGAATGCACTGCCTGCAAGCAAAGCAATACGAACGTTCAGTAAAAAGGGAATGATAAAACCATGGATTACAGCAGAATAGAAATATGAAATAGAAGTAAATGGAAAAACGAAAACTCAGTATTGGGAAGAAGAAGAGATAATATATAAATAGACTAAGGCATTGCACAAATAAGAAGTAAGAAACGTGGTGGAGAGAGCAGCGCCAGGGCATGGAAGCATTATTGAGACGGGGTATAATATGTGAGCTCTGTACAACGAAGTGCAGTTGCACAGTCAGGAAGTGAAAGACATTTACACAATAGGACATGCGGCACCATAAGTATTGAACAAACAAGAAGACTTTAAAGCTATAACTCATAGAAGAACTATACGATACACATATTATGCAAATGAGTTTATGAATAGAGGAAAATATGCAGATGAGTATATCTTAGGTCCCGGCATAATAATTTGCAATAAAGAGAGGGAACTAAAGAAATAAAATCGCACAAGGCAGTGGTAGATAAAATTCCTGAAAAATTACCTAACAGAAAAGCATACAATACATCCCATCCCAAAAATGGTATATGAAACAGAAAATGTGGAATTTAGGAAAACACTGGTGATTTTTACGCAGTTAAAGTATTATTTAGAATCATTAAATAATAGGATGGAGAAGAAGCGAAATGGTTTCTTATAAGATATTTGCGTTTACGTTTAGGAATGGTGGGAGTACACGTGTCACCATAGCAGTAACGTTTCTGGTATCAAGGAGTGTAGTATATAGCAAGGATGTATTTCTTGCTTCGTGGATTTTGAGAAAGCGTATAACAGAGTAAAGTGGGAACAACAGATTAAGTGTAATTCAGAAGAAAGAACTACACTAGACAAATAGGAAGTTTATCCAAAACCTAGACATGTCTCGGACTACACAGGTGATGGTAGCGGATGGAAAAACAGCGCAGGTAATAATTAGAAATGGAGAAAGACAGGTCTGTCCATTATCACCCTTGCTTTTTAAAGTATGCGTGGAGGAAATGGTAAGAGGGGCATAGGAGGCCTGGTGGTGGACAGTCAGGAGGTAGGAATAAAAGTAGGTGGGGAACTCATCAATTCATTCAGATTTACGGATGCTCAAGCTTTAGTTACTCAATCACCAAAGGGTTTGCAGTCATCAGTAGGTACAACATATGACATAATAAGAATGAAAATCAATCAAAAGAAACTGAATGCAATAATGTTATCAATTAAAATAATGTCTAAGACATGCATTAATATTCGAGGGCATACACGTAAACAGGCAAAACAGTAGTACTATTTATATATAACAGCTATTAGGTAAGTGTTTTATACGAAGGTGGACAGTTGGGAAAGGGTATTTGAAGAATTATATTAGGTTAATAACCTTTGATAAATATGCGGGAATTAATGCAAAGGGCATAATGCAAATACGCAAAGAAGAGATCACAGAAGACTTTGATATGAAACGTGGTTTTTTATGGCTCGGATACATGGTCATGAGACAGAAGAACAAGCATAGGATGTAGGATAAGACGGATTGGGAGTGGTATGAGATCGAAGGAGATTGAAGCACATTGATCATGTAATACGCAGTCCAGAAAGATTTTTAATTCACCGCGAAGCAATCACGCAGACGGTAGAGGGAGTTGCTGGGTAAAAAAAAACAAAATTATGTAAACTTATAAATGGGGCGAGCACACCTTCACTCACTGTTTATTCTCGCAGTATACAATGGTGTAATAGCAAGTATTCTCAGTGCGTTATCCTAATGTGATCTCCCGCGTTCGAGACTTATCCATTTAAGATGCAAAAATACAGATATTTCTGCCGACAAAGAATTTTATTCTCTTCATAATGTATTCTAGGCATTTTTCGTAATTCTCGAAAGTTTACAGCCTGTTCACTCACAACTAAAGCTGTAGCGCTTGTGTTACAGCGTATTGCTACCAGTTTAACGTCAGACTCCACGTTCAACGAATAGTAAGTAAATCGCTAATATATCGCGTATTATTCTGTTGTTGTTTCATTCATTTATTGTTTAAACTTAATATTCGCAAAGTTTTGAACAAAATTAGAGCCATGTGCAACACCTTTTTCGTGAATTCAACTCGTCTTACGTTCTGAGCAAGAAATTTTGGTGAACCGTCGTCGCTATGCCATCCGGGAAGACTTTTGAAAGAGTAATCTCGCAGATCAGATGGATATATTAAGTCGTAATTTCGTGGCCGACTGCATAGGTTTTGGATAAGAGGCGGGGAAACACATACAGACTTCTTGACTTTTCTGGTTTGAACAAAAAATATATTTTTTCTTAAAGTGAAGGAACAATTGAAAAGCACTGTAAAAATTAATGTTCCGGTGAAGTCTAAATATTCAATGCGTGACATCTCAGAGACGACCACGGAACGCAATGGAAAACGTAAAGATTTTGTAGGTCAATAACAAGGACGACATTCTAGAGTAACCTTTCGGTAAAGCACTGAGGAAAAAAATCCCGTAACCACTTCAAGGCGTCAGAGTGATCCTTCAGTGAGATCACATGCTTTGAAGTACTCATCGATCAGTACATGCCCCTGAGGGGATCGTCCTTAATAGACGTCACCTGAAATTAGGTCCACGGAAGCAGTTGTAAACGTGGGCTTTGGGAACAAAATAATATTTAAATATGTCATTAAGGCGAAAGACACCTGTCGAAATTCTCCGCTTACTTCGAAATAGGATACTCAGGATTTCCCAAATGGATGCGAGTGGGACTGCATATCCAACTTCCGTCCAGCTAACCAGCATCATAATAATAGAGAGGAATAATAAAGAAAAAGGCCGAATTCTACGACTTGACTTTGGACGAGAAATTTGACTGGGAACTTCATTCCCCTGAATTTGGGATCCTGAGGGTGGAATTTGATAGGGATTAAGAAAAATAAAAATCAACACTTTGCATACTTTCAAACTCGCGATGCTCGAACCGAATGCCGTATGTATATGGCATACGGTTGTACTGTGTGCATGTATGTACTGCAGTACATGTATTTGCTGTTATAGTCACGAAATGGATTCCTTGTATCTATCTGTTCGATAGTCAATTTTTCTCAGCTTCCCGTCGTGGTCCCGTCTACCAATGTAATAGGAATATAAAATGAATCCTCCTATTTCAGTGTTGAACCCTATGATTTGTGTCTCTCCAAATGCTTAGGACGTGCATGCAATCCTCGTGCTTAGTGTGCCTCCCATTTAAGACTATTCCATAACAATATGACGCTATATTTTCGTTCATAACGATAGTACCTTCTGCGTGTAATCACAAATTCTCGAAGCGTACTCAAAATGTATTTAAACCGAGGTATTAATGGTGAGGCGTGAGGCATTAAGATGGAGATTGTTAAGAGCCTATTATATTATATTACACAATATTAGTAATAAACCTATTCCACGGGGATATTCCGTCATTTTAAAAACTCTTCCCAGAGATTGAAATCTATTAACCTATTTCGCCTCTTCGATTCGTCCGGGGTCACTGAGTTGTGGTGCACATCGTCAACGCCTTCAAGGTGAAATATTTCAACTCTTATTGTTTCCGAAAAATCTTTTCATTAGTTAAAGCTTCTCAGGTCTTTCACCCTGTCTCGAACCAGCATAGGCTTCAAATATGCAAACCCGACGTTTTAGGAGAGTAATAATGTCTATAGACACATTTTTTTGCTTCGGACTTATGGCGTGGACACCATACGTGCTCAGACCTGTCATCCGAAATCGCAGCTCTACTGTTCGAGGTATATTCACGAGGTAGTTCATCACAGCACAAAAACCATCGCAAACGCGCGCACGATAAGAACGCCCCAGTTACGTCCCCACGTGAGAGGAGGTTCGACATCCAGGCGTAAAAAAGACGTCGGGGGTACAATAGGAAGTGGACCGTGCTTTTGAAGACCTAATAATGGCTCAGCAGGTACCATGAAAGCCATGAGCATAAAGCTGTCTTCGTCGAGGCGTGGCTCCTGCATCACCTATTGACAGGCAGACAAAGGGAGTGTTTTTGACCCACGCCGAGAGGTTAGCGGTGTTATAGAAATATCAAGCAAACGATCACCTGTTTTAAGACGGGACTGAAATCCGAGGTCTCTTAGCCTTTGGCATTAGTTTTCAACAAAGTTGAGTACTTCTAGCGAGAAGCAAATCTAAAGGATCGGCTTGGGCTCGGATGAGTTGACGCAGCATTCATTCCTAGATGGGGCCGGTCGAGGACACCATGATGGATCCCTAAGAAAGACTCATAAGTGAATCCCCACTCAAATTTTGAGCATCTCGACCTGATCGGAAAGTTCTATTTCGAACGCTTAAATTTGGAGATTGCCGATCTTGGCTGTGAATGGAAAGAAGGGCGTTGTGGAACCTCAGAAAAATTAGCGAGAGAAAAAGAGATAATCTGGAGGCAATGTATCATTTCTTACGCACGATCGGAATTAGCCGTGATATTTCCGGTTTCCCGACATGCTCGTGCGCAAAATTTTAAAACGCTTGGTTTACTCTCTACCGACAAGGTATCGAAGACGGTGTCGGCGACATCGAGCGCGATAGTTTTCCGAGATTTTTAAGCGCAGCATGTGGGACTACTGCGTGTGCGTTCTCCAATGAGGTTGGAAATGTTGGAGGCCCCTTTCCTTCTGAATCGGGAGTGGAGTGATCGAGCTGCAATTTCCCCGATTTTAACCAGGCAAAAAACCTTTCCGTGTATTTTTCGGGTAGGTACCTGTCGGCGGCACACGTCTCTGAACGTTTCGCGTGTGCTGTGAACAATTGCAAGAAACTGATGACGTGGTTTGGTTTCAACAGAACTTAGAGTGCGATCACTTGGAAAATCGCTAGAAAGACTGCGGCGAGTGATCCAGACGTGTGCATGCAGTTTCATCCTGCGCAAGTAAACGCGTTCGAACTTGTCCGAGACAATTTCCCCTGCTCATCTCACTTCGTCCTTGGCTGCAAGTGACTGCGGTAGCCTTGCCGTTCGCCGCGATCGGATCGTAGCTAGTCGTAGTTTTACGTGCCGGGCGCGGAATTTGGAAGCTTGCCTATTTAAAAAAGCAAGGCAATTTCCTGATACTTACCTCGTACCCGTTCCTCAGCGATGGACGACGGCAGGGAAATTTGATCTCCATACTTAGATCGAATGCAATCGGCACCTTGCCAGCGTGGAAACGCATTTCCGAGGATAGTGTTCCCGTATTTTCCAAGACGTATATCATCGAGAGGTTTTTCATTAGATCAAAGAATGCGAAACGGAACGGAAAAATATGGATGCACGCGTACGAGGTACAATCCCGTTCAAGTGCTCCATAAGAGATTGATGCCTTCTGTGATGAATACGTGGATCACGTCCGAGGCAGCTATACAAGCTTGGTGCATAATTTACCAACCCAGAAGTAACTTTTGCTATAGAAATTTTATTCGTGGGGAAATGGTGAACACTCAAGAAAATGCATTGATAGTGATTAAAATATAAAATTAACTCTATTCATATAGGAAGTGTTTTCCATGGATTTCCTCAAAATGTTAAGAGAAAATTAGAAAGAAATAAACTTCCTGTTTTGCATGGATGTTAAAGCTGGGATAACATGATCAAGGGAGGTTGTGAGTGTAAAGCTTCTCAAACGGGAGTTCTTCTTGTTAAATAATGATGATCGCATTTCGTTCGCTATTTATTTTGTGTGTTCCAAATTATGTCTACAAGATGCGACACTGATGCCTCCGAAGATAATTTGGGGGGAACCCTTGCTTACTTATTGTGAACGAGATTGTGAATATACTACATTCTGATTGGTTGGAAAAAAATGTATGCTCAAAAATGTACATTGAGAGTTTGAAATCCAGAATGTAAGCTTAAGTGTTCCGGACCCAGCATTCTTACTTACATGAGGTTAAATTGGTGTTAGAAATGTCGATTTCAAAGAGCCAGCCGAATTAAAAAGTTGCTCCACAGCAGCTAATTGCAATATTTATGGCTTTGACACTTTTAGTCCGCATATCTCCAGTAACATACATATTCTCCCATTCAACTCGTTGACAAAAAATAACGAATTAATGTATACATTCAACTCGAGATTCATGTGAAGTTTGCATGAGATGTGAAATATTAACATCCTAAAGTTATTATTCAGCGTCTTATAAACTCAAGAGGTTTCAAAAGATCAAATCCTTAAATATCAAATAATTAACCAAATCGTCATATTTTAACGCTATCAACCAGAATCTCTAAAATATACCAAAATACTTTAAGAAAATGTCACGTCATTATGGTGAATTGGCGTTTTTAACGATATTGCAAATTAGGGGTTGCAGGAGGCTGGAATAAGTCCGCTGACGTCTCAAATTTGTTTTAGTAATATTATGATATATAATATTATGAAACATGGTTTTGATTATTTTGTAT
>LYUA01001996.1:50172-60707 GCA_002093875.1 Calopteryx splendens | reverse complement strand
ATATATATATATATATATATATATATATATATATATATATATATCGCTTCTTTTGACTTTTTGTGTAGATGTAAAACAAATTTTGTAGAGTCAACGAAGGCGTTCAGGCTATTTCTTTACAGAATACGGTTTGAAAAAGATTCCAAGATGAACACGCTGATGGAGGGAGAAGTGAGTGCCAAGAATGTTACTTACACGATCTCCGCGTGAGGATGAAAAGATAGGGACTTTACAAAAAGTGTGCATGCAATGGACTTCTCCATCAAATCGAAGGGAATGTGAGGGTGGGGGCGTGGTGTAAGACGCTCGGGAGAGAGATGACAGCTATGAGGAAGGAAGGAGGAGGAAGCCTGGAAGAAAGCACTCCATTGAAAAGTCAATCTCGTACCAAATATTACAAAAAGCATTTTCTTCCTTTAAACTAAAAATATCCATTTCTTCTTCCATACACATGCATGTACATATTACGTGGGGCATTTTCCTCGTCCTTATATAATTCCTTCTCACTCTACGAGTTTTTCAATTCATTCTTACTCCAGTGAATACCTCCTGGTTTCCACTTATGTCTTCCGAAATGCATCCCTACAGAAAGTCGTTTCAGTCTCAAATATTACACAAAACAATGAGAATGAGGAACGATCCAGTTATGACAATGGTATGGTTGAGATTGTGCGAGCGTACGCGAACTCGGGCTTGGATGGCATTCTACTAGAAACTGCTGCATGCCTCTCCTATCTGACGCGACCCTATGTAGACTTAACAGGGCATATTTCGGAGTTGTCAGGTGAAGTAATGTCTGACATGCTTGCTTGAACTCATACCTCGAGATCTCAAGGCAGCGTAGGCGTTCATTCCCCGTCTCTGATTAGTTTCGTCGTCTTCGGAGCATCTTTAAATAAAGATGAATGTTGAGTAGTCAAAATTCTTAGATCTTTTTAGAGAATGTCCAATTTTGGAGATATACACGCATGCTCACTCAAAAATTAATATTACAAATGTAATATTAACAGAGTGTAGTATTCATTTAGCGTTTACATTTATGTATCATTAACGAGTTAAGTGTTCGTTGACTGTCCCTGACTGCATTAACAGTTTGCCGATTCGTATTCCTTAGATTAGTAGATAAGTCAACATACAATCGTTACTGAAAATTAAAAAAATAATTTTCCAGGCAGCAAAGCAACCGGAAAAGATTTTCACACCCAAATTTAAATTATTCTAAAAATCCATATTCACTTCTTTAGGTACTTCTCCGTACAATTAATAGGTACTAGTTTTATCAGAATTCTGGATATTGTTTTCAAGCACTTCAAGACATGCGCAAGACGAATTTTATCTTCAATATTCCAACTTAAACCAGTATCTCACAAAACAGCAAATCGACTCCAGGATTAATTTATAACATGAAGTCTCCCGTCCAGCCAAAGCAACTTGATCTTCGTTTCAGCTCGAAACGGCTAAATGAAGCCAGGATTCCTGGCCTATATCGCATCCTATTGACCAAAAGTCAAGAGATCTGACGTCGTAATGAAGTTATGAATCATGAATTCCAATCAATTATTAATGAATTGATTACGAATGAATCAGCAGAGTGTGGTGAAACGTAGACGAAGCAGTAGATAAGTGATGCGTGAATGAATTATGAGAGTAGCTATCGCAATAAAGTTCCATCAACTTGGAATGCCTTGATAAGGAACGAGTCTTTAATTAATACGCGCTTCCACAGTAACACATATTTGCTTTCAGGCTATTCCTATAAATTTCCTCAGGAAGCCATATCTCTTTACTTATCCCCAACAATAAAATCTTCCTTTAACTCGAGCAACTAGTAAAAACTGTGTAAATGATATACTTAAAGAAATATATTTATCAATTAAAATTTAAATATATCCGCGACTGATAGCATTTCAAAAACCCTGTACTCCGAATGAAATCAAAAACATTTCTAGAATTTAATATTGTTCATCCAACCATTTGAAATTAATTACGCACAATTAATGATTTATGAGATAGAATTGTTAATCCGTTAAAATTATACGATAATGTGCATACAGCAATGCATGAACTCGTATATTTTAACACATCACTGTGCATTGTGCGTGGCTACAATTTCAGTAGTAGTTCATTAATTTTGAATTCCACAAATAGATATCGCGATACTCCGGGCAGCAGATAAAATTTCTTTGAAGGAACGATTAAATTTTCAACGAAAAATTCTTGAAAAAGGTACACTATAAGCACAGATTCAGGGCTCAGGCAGAAAGATTAAATCATGCCAAAATAAATAAACGTGTGAACGTTCCTACGTCGTTACCAATTTAACGATACGAATTTCATTGCTATCAAAGTGCCCATTTCACTTCACTTCCCATTTTAAATGGAAAATGAATCCAACTAGGAAATAAATCAAATACCTATGCTTAAATATCTTCTACGTTAACGTACTAACATTTTCATTCCGACTTGGAATAGAAATGAGAGATGGAGGTAGTAAAAACATTGTATCCTCTCGGAACTATTCGAGATACATTTCCTTCGTTTGAAAAACTAGCAAACTAATTGCGTAGTATATCAAACGACTATAATTATTAAAGGTCATTTTGGGTGCAAGAAAAGTATGGATACGTATACGGTAACACAACTTGCCTAAACAATGTGAATCAATATAGAACGGAACATAGAATATAACTAGGATGAATCTGTATCTGCATTTTGAGAATTATTTCAACAGAGTAGAATAGACAAATACAATGAAATTGTAGCATATTACTAAAGCAGAGTGTAAGAATAAGCGGCTTGCTCGAAACCTGCACATGAGTCAGATGGAAAATATTAAGACAACGGATGGACATTTGGAATAGGTAGCGATATCCTGGGAAATGAAAGGTTTTCGATTATCACCAGTGCTTTTACATCTATACCATCTAATGGTATATGCTAGGAAAAGTAAAAAGTTTCGTTTGAGATTATTGGGATGATGGTGGGTGGGGAACTGATTCATTTAGTTTTTAGTTAGCAGTTGATCAAGCATTGAGTCCGACAATCAGCGGCTTGCGGATTTTGTTGAGAGGATTAAAGTGCCAAATCACGAAGTATGGGACGAATATTATACAGAAGAAAACCAAAGCATATCCCAAAGAGGTAAGAAGCACAGATTAAGAGTAGGAGGGAATGCACAAAAACGATGTAAGAAGAATAGTGTGAACAGTTCACGCATTTGGGGAGTATTTTGGCGAAATATGAGCACAATACTTGTGAATTGAAGTGATAAGAATTGGGTCAGTGAAAGAAAAATTTGCAAACAGAAGGAAGTTAAAGAATGGAAAAGAGGGAGAAAAAAATATTTGTAAAGATTAACATGGTTATAGTGTAAAGCTGTACGATTCGGACACACAATGAATGGCCGTTGAGCCAAGATGATTACCTTAGATTTGAGGATTATAAGATATAGATAAAATAAGTTACCAAAATTTTATAAGCAATAATTGTCGCCTATAGATAGACGTGATTAGACGAAGCTGCAGCGTTTCTAGCTTGCGTCGCTTCGCGAGCGAAGAGAAAGAGAGAAGGTGCAAGTTTTTTCAGTGGAGACGATAGCAGGAAAATGACTTTCTAAGTATATGAAGTGATGAACAAGAAAGGGTGGCCCTTGGGATTTTAAATCTCCAGGGAGGAGTGGGAGAGGAAGACCAAGAAGATCATGGGAACAAGGAGAACAAGAGGCAACTGGACTTCGTGAACAACTGGACAACGCTGTCCATGACAGAAGAAGAAAACTTACGAGTAGGTTGCGGGAAAAAAGAAAACTCTGTATGCAGACGCCAAAAAAATAATAATGCATTCTTCTCAATGTTTCAAAATATGTCAAAAAAACCATAATTATTTATTAATAATCTTTCCAAATTATAAGTAATAAAATTAATTATTAAATTGATTAATATACTAATGAAAATTTAAGCGATTATAAATCAATTTTAGTTTGGTTATCTAAAAGTCAAAAAAGTAGTAATTACGTCTCCACGGACCTGAAAATGGGCCTGTAATTTTAGAACTTGAACATTGAATTATTTAGTTTTCTAAAGTTTTAACACTTCATATTTTCAATATATTCATCAAATACACCTAGTGCACTATTGCCATTACCTTACAAATATACGCACGATGACCAACTGAGAGATTTAGAAATGATCTTTTTGAAGAGTTTACATCTAGCTAAGGTTGGTAGATTTAGGTTGAAAGTTGAAAAGTTAAAGAATCCATTAGGTACCCGAAATCCTATTTTCGGGAAAGGTCTCCTCCGTCTGGACACTCAGAAAGACCCCCAAAAGTTGGGAATTCACGAACTTTCGGAATCCCGCTCATGTAAAAGCAAGCAAAACGAAAGAAAAAGTGATGTACCACATCCGTAATTAATGAGATAAATAATAAATATTGAGATGTGTGCAAAATTTCTAAAGCCTGTATGAAGCCCACTCAAATCAAGTACTTACACGAACATGGGCCGCGCAAATGGAAGAGCGTGAAGTAATATATCGTGGACAACGGACCTGAGATGAAAATGTTGTTGTCGTCAAAACAATTTCGGATTATATTTAGAACTGCAAATTTAAAAAAAAAGAAGGTCGATCCCAATTTACCTCGAAGTCGGAAATGATTCTCCAAGTGCAGTATCAACGTAAAGCCGTGGTCTATCCGAGCCATTCATATCCTTAAACATTTGGTCAGTGACCATAAACTACTTAGGCACTTGCGAAACCGCGTGTTACCTTAACAAATTGTATGTTACTGAAGAATATCAACGGTGAAAGTTATTGATAAATGATAAAAATAACAAATGAAAGCTATTTTTATTTTTCAATGAGTTAAAATTCCTATTTAATTATTACGTGAGCCAAAGATCCAGCACTGCCGTTAAGAACCACAAAAGAAAAGATGATAAGGTGACCCGTAGTGGAAGAGAGCTTTGAAGAGGTAACGGAGAGAATGAAATTTACAGCGATTACGTACAAAACGGAATATTTTTTTACATAACAAGAATGGGAGAATGGTTGCATTTTTATGGTAAACAGCGAAATGATTGAACAGAAGTAGAAAATATTGTTTACCATTGTAGGATGCTTAAAAAAAGTTAAAATGGATGAAGAGAGAAAAATGGCGCCCATATATTATCATAAAGGTTATTAATAGTAAGTGGACCTCAAAAATGAATGTCTAATTATTTAATTAATATATTATATTTTAAAAATGGTAGTTTAGAAAAGTGAATTCCACCCCACTTTACAGCACAGACAGGGAGAGGTAGTTCAGAGGGTGGAGCGCTGGGCTTCTAACTGGAGGGCCCGGGTTCGATTACGAGTGACACCTATGGGTAGGTACCCTCTGCTTTACTCAAGCTGTGTACCATTTTTCGGATACCAGGTGATCCTTGGAAACCGCAGGGGGCACAGGTAAAGCCCCCCGGGTTAGTAGAGGGTATCTACCTCTACCCTTTCCTACCAAACCGACCTACGGGTTGACTACTGTAGTAGGTTTATATTAGCTATCTCGGAATAAGCATGAACTTCAATTAAAAGCGGAGGGCTTCATATTACTTCAGCTATAGTAAAATTAGGAAAGACTATTAAAAGTAGTCCACAGGTCTCGGTACGCTTTTGATGAACCCAGGATCTCAGGAATGCTCTCTGCTAAGTAATTTCTAACAATAATGCAAATACACCAAAACTGCACAATAAAGCAAACCTTTTATGAACTCAGGGTACTTTTCCTCCCTTACTTCCGTCCAAATTTTCTATTGTTTTCTTCTCTCAACCTCGCTTTTTCAATGGTTCTCGTTCTACCATTGCATTCGACATCGCATTTCTACTGAATGGGTATTCACTGACCCCACTATATCTGCCATCTTCGACATTCTCCCAAATTCGATGTCTTTCCTTCCTTGACATGAATATTATTTCTTCATTTTCTTCCTTTTCGCCTATTTTACATTTTCCATTTCTCTCTACGCATCCAAAAATCATGCAATCTACGTTTATCCTCTTGCCTCAACCACCAAGTTTCCGATACATTGTTTCTTACTACATTGTTCTTATCAAATCAAAAACTTCATAAATAGAAGACGCGTTTACATTTATTGACAACCGCATCAGTATTGCTTTCTTTATGATTGACTCCCATCCCTTGGCTATCACACTGGTTCTGCAATTCACAAAATTTGATTTTAATTCCTTGGCTTACGAGGTGAACAAAATTTCAACATCCGTTGGTCACAATGGATCAGTTTCCTACTCCCATTCCCACCTCTACCCAGCGAATATCTCCCTTACTATTTCCTCAGCGAATACGCTATAAAGGGCGGATGACTATTGGCCGTCCTATTTCACACCCATGTCTATCACTGCGAATCCTGGCTCTCCACCCACCACCCTCAGCTCTGCATTCCGAGAGAAACACAGATTTCGGATAAGTCGCCTTCCTCTTCAGTCTACACCAACCTTCTGCATTACGCTCCATACTTGCGTCCAATTTATGCTACCTACGAGCTACTTCTCGAGACCCACGATGCAAAAAATTATTGCACGTAAATCTCTGTAAATTTTCCTGGGTTTCACGGCGTTAGTTGGTTTAAGCAGACAAAAGAGATTACCTATGAAGCCAAAAACGCTTTGAAAACATGGAAACAAGTAGAGAATTTAAAAACCAAAAGCGCGGAAACCTGCGAACGAATTTAAAACGTGGTTATATTCTATACTTTCCTCAATATCAAGTGACATCAGCATGTGTGAGTCATGTTTGTGCTGTGGTGCACAAATACTACCGCTCCCATTTCGAAACCCCAGGCTGATCTTCCCCTGAGCAACCTTTTACCCTCTTTTCCATCCTTTTGCTAACAATTAGCCCATAAAAACTCGTTCTCCTCCGCTTTCTTTCCACTTCTACTTTTATAAGGCCTTCAACAATTTCATCAAATATTTATTTTCCTTCAATATTACTTTGTCATCAGCAAGGGGTAAAGTGCCCGTTCTCTATGTCAACAAATCTACATTTTATATTTTCTTTTATTTCATTCAATATTTCAACCTAGGCGCTAAAGTTCATGAACTAAATGCATATCCTACTCATACACACTCTTTCAACTCTCACTCCCATTGGTGCAGGCAATTAGTAGGTGTGGTGTAGTGATTAATTTTAGAAAAAATGTATTTTTCTCCCAAAAAAAACCTGCTGTATTAAAGTTACTGATATATCAGATGCAGACTTGATGAAATACTTCGGAGCTACTCTTGGTGGTAACATTGTAATTCGGAGAATATGCGGGCAAGCAAGCAGTGAAATAGGATTCATCAAAAAGATACCGGTATAATGAGACGATATAATATTAGAGTGATGTAATTTTTCCACAAGTTAAGCCTCACTTAGAATAAGCTTCTTGCATAGGGGATCCTCTCGAAGTCGGTTAAATTTCCGAATTAGACAGTGTGCAGCGAGAGAAGCCAGATTTGTAAAACGTGTTATGGTTAAATAAGTAGCGAAGCTGGATCATTAAAAAATCTAGGCTAAGAATCACTAACGAACCGAAGTCTGAATTATTGTTTTAATCTATTATATAAACTAGAATCCTGTCTCTTTTTCGATGATGCTAGAAATGCATTTTTAAGATTAATAAGTTTTTAATGTATTTTTAGCATCATCTCAAATGAGACCGACACTTGGTACTACGGCAGGAGAGAACATGAAAATTGTACTCTTTTCTGCCATCTTGTGATTCTAGGGATAAACTGTAGAACCGTCTAATTTCAGATGTTACTTTTCCCACGAATGATAAAAGATCAGAATAATTACCATCGACTACACTCAGGACATGCATTTTTAGCAAGTATCCTATATTCATTATCCTACCTAACAAGTTTTAAGCAACCTTTAATAGCAGCTTGTAATTTACTCACAGTAGTATTTTATTTTTAGGTAATTCAGTTGATTGAGTAATGTTTTTTCCATAATTTAAATAATAGAAATTTTCCAATAACAGCAAATGTTTGCGTAGCATGTAAAATCTGTTGTATACATGCAATGAAGTCTCCTCCAGACACCAACTCAAGTGACTGCTTTCATGATACCATGGAGTAGTAAATGCACCGATGCATCATGAGGACAGGAGTCAGACTAAATCACTACCAACTGCTCTCCATTCTTTCTTTAAATCACTCATTACAACTTGAAATGGTTGCACAATTTACATTTCTAAGGCTACAAAAAGATATGATTCCGCTAAGGTTATAGAAATATGATGGGTATTAGCATTACGACAATTTTGTGGCCCTTAAGGTACACAAGTAAGGTCTTCAACTTTCGGATTCCCCACTCCATAAGCGTTTCCGGCATTATTCCCGCGACGCAATAATGGATACCGGTTTCCTCTCTGACGAAATGGAAGGTGGTTAGGTCGAGAAGACGCGGATACGGGAGAAGAGAGCAGGCAGTTGGTTGGAGACGGGTGGCGGCGGATCTCGAGGGAAAGACGGCATATTTGAAGAGGCAAAAAGGGGAGGAGCAGGCATCAAAATTTTATAAGGATCTTAATTTCTGAGCAAATTAAAGTGAGATACCTTTTTGCCGGGAGTGAAATGCTGAGACTGCATACTCCGTGAGTGAGGGAGAGTATTGGGGGAGACGAGGTAAAGACATAGATATATATATATATATTATACATTTATATATATATATAATATATATATGTAAATATATATATATACATAGACACACATATGTGTGTATATGCATGTAAGGGACTTGAATAGCAAAGAGTGTTTTCCTCTCCTTCTGCCATTCCTCTTACTCGAGCCCAGATCCCATCAATCTTTCACGCTAAAAGGAGTCTAAAGGCGCCCTAATGTGTAATTTAGGAGCGAGTGAAGAGGGGAATTGAGAGAGAGGAAGGAGGGTGAGGAATGCGGGAAAGACTCCCTATATATGCTCCACACCCCCACGAGCACGTCTCTCGGCATCCTCCACCCCTCCCTTTTTACCCTCCACTCACATCCTCAGCTCAGCCCTATACTGCGGAAATTATTTACCCCGACATCAAAAGGTAGATATGATTTCGCTCCTAGCAAGCGAGGTGATAGCAAGCCCTGGATTCAGGAAACAAGTTTTACACTGTGCAGAACTTGCTTAGCTTTGAAAAGCATGAAGAAATATCAACATTACCGCAACGAACTCTCTTCGAAATGGTTAACTCCATCCCTACCGCTTGTTTTAACTATCTTTTCACCTTCATCACGATACTAAATATGTCTTTAACCTGAAACCAACTCCTTTGCCAAGAGTTCTATGCCTACATGAAAATGATAACCAGCAAAACTAAGCGTATTTATTTAGGTCATTCATACTTCCCTACGATTAATTGTATACCATTGAGCCAATTCACTTGGTAGATTCATTGATATAATTTCCTGTGACTTGAATATTTGGCTATAAAACGGCTCTATGCTCCATTTGATGCATTGATAAAATTCATATAATATTGTATGAATATACAAATTTTTTGCCTATTTTATGGAAGGCATAATGATATAAATGGTCTAATTAAATGGAGCATAGATTTAAGACAATTTTGGCATTTTTCACTATTTTGACAAGTCAGTTAAATGAATTTATTTAGAATACTTAATTAAAAGGTTATATCATTATTAAAGATTATCTCTTAAAGTAATAACGGCAAAGCTCAAATCTAAGATTGGTTTTGGTAGATGAAGGAAGGGCTCACTCTGAACTCTGACACACTCGGAGTAGGGGAAAAGGTGCCCATAAAAATGGTAGGTTTAAATTTAAAATTACGTACCATTTTCACATATTTTTAAACTCTTTGAAGTTTAAGATAAATGCTGATGTAATAGGCCAAAATATATATTTTTATAAATAATATAACGATGGCATTCAAAATACTAATGTTTCATAATAAAACCATCATAATTCTAACACCTTGATGTTCTCAAGGTCTAAGAAGTAATATGATGTGATTAAAACAGTTCAAATAAAGCCATTTCAATATCCTCCATGGTTGAAATGTGTGGTAAGACACAAATAAATTTCACTTTTCCAAAGATAACGGCGCACAAGTGAACCTCTTTACGGAAGCCTTTGGCAACAAAAAAAAACTTTAATCCAAAAGTCGGGCCTCAAACGAACAGATGGCCCAGCAATAAGTTTTCCTTTCACTGCCCGACTTTTCAATACACTCCTTTTTCCATCGCAGCGACAAAGATGGAGATCGGGGAGGAGGAGGGCGAGTGAGAGAAAGCGGAGGAGGTGGCGGGGGGGCGGGGGCTGAGGGGGAGAGGGCCGGAGAGGGTTTCCCATTGCAGTAATGGAACGATCAAAATCGAAGTCCCGACTGTCGCAACAAAAGGCATGGACCCGCCAGACGGAAAAGAGATAGGGCAGGGAAACATCTCTCGAGGGAGTTACAAATTGAAGTAGACGCCTGAGGAAAGGGGTGCAGGGAGTGGTGACGGAGAATAGTGGAGGCATAAGGGGCA
>LYUA01001996.1:14321-27383 GCA_002093875.1 Calopteryx splendens | reverse complement strand
GGGAAGGAAGATGCTCGGCGTTGATGATGATGATGATGCACTGTGTGTGCGTAGGAAGCGTAACGAAACCGAGGTTCGCGCGGCGGAGGCGAAGTGAATTGCCGGGGAGGCACCAACCAACACATTAATCGACGCACCCTTGAACGAGATAAATTCGCGGGCGAACATTTTTCAAAAAGCCCAAATTGCATGCGAACAATGAACTTACGCGGCGAAGACGAAAGCGTGGGTGTATCTCAACGTTTTTTTTTTAAAAAACAAAAGGTGTAAACGGTTTAGCTCAATGGCATAACGCGGTGGTGCGTGCCACGAACGTAACCATGAAAATGAAATGGAAGAGTACCTACGCTCGTAGCAAATGAAATTAAATCAGGGGAAGTGTAAGTACACAAATGAAAGATTCGAGCAAGATTATTAACCGAGGAAATGGAAGGAAAGAAATAAGAAATCAGCACAAATATAATTACGGGCTGAAGTAGAGAATGGGGTGTTGAAAAAAATCCGTATCTCCGAAGGCAAATCAAATGATAGCACCCGCTAACCTGATTTATGATACCTCATAATCATTTGGCAATAGTTTTCGCATTTCTGTTCAACGGCGATTACTAATTACTAAATTTAACTTTAAGTCAACTAACTAAGTTACGAAAACTACATCAAATTTTTCCAAAAAAAAGGAAGCTCATGGCTCATTGGCCATTAATATTTGACCGAGTAGTATTTCCAAAAATGGAGGTTTTTTTTTTCTTTGAGTTTCAGAGAAGTATCGTTGAAATTGATAGTCCTATCACTTCGATTCAAACTGCCTTTATAATACAAATGAGGACTGATGTACGGATATACACCTATGCGATCTCTGGGAATGCCGATCAAACGAATTAAATGCACATTACGTGCCGTGCGTGCACTTGGTGCTCTAACTTCTCGCAAGCTCTACGATAGCCAGACTTTCAATTTCCGCTTAAGCGCTATGTTACCACTGATAAGTATAATGATTGATGTGAATAAAATATTTTGAAGAAGTGAAACGTACCTTTGGATGTCTTGACGCAAGGGGGATGAAGACCACTTAGGAGAAAACTCCAAAGACTGGATGGTGAAAAATGTGGCTCAGACTGGTGAAATGTGGCCGAAATTACACTGAAAGTTAATATTTTGATAGTTATTTATACCATATATACCAAATAAATCTTAATTTGCTATCATTTTACGCCCTGGAAGAAGTGTACGGCATGGTTTTTATGCCTCAGGGCTTCTTGAGCAAAGAAATATTTACTTATGTGCAAAGGAATGATATGCAGAAACCTGATGACGTTGCCTTGCAACGAAACCAAGGTCGTATTAAAAATATTTCTTAATGTGAAATTACAAAGTGTTTTGTGTCATTTAATATGCAGAAACGTTCGACATTCGTTCGCTCTTTGCTGCCTCCAAGTTTCCAATTTAATAGTATTTTTTCCCAACTTGGGCTGCAATGTCCGATAACCAGTGGCGTATTTAGTTCATAACTCTGCATCCCGACAGAATTTCTTCCTTAAACATATGATTATTAGGGGTTAGGAGAAGAAGGGATGGGGGACGGGAAGAATACGTTAGTTTTGATCCCACAGCGTGTAAAGCCGTCCCTTTAATATTTTCCGTGAGGCCGAAAAAACTCCCATTTCCCCCGTGCCTCAACCCACCAAGCTCGACTCCCCCTCGGCCTCTTTTCTCCAGCATTGTAATTTCATCGAGACCGACGCGCTCCCGGCCATAAAGGGATGCACGAATGCCCGCCAGCCCATGCAAATGAACCAGGGTGGCATGAAAGGAGGGAGAGATGTTTTTGAAAAAATTCTTTCGTTTTTTCCCCTCCCACTCTCTCCGTAGAAAGGGAGATCCGAGGAGCGGCGAAGAGAGGTGGCGTGCCCCCCGCGGGCGATGGGACGGATGATCCGCGGCGGATGCAAGAGGCGAGGGCGAAGAGGATGACGGACAGCGAAATCTGGGACTAGGAAGGGGGATCGAGAAATACCGGAATGGAGATTGGGGGTGAGGGATCCATTCGCAAGATTCGATTCTGGAGACCGGATTTTTGGCGTTGAGCCGTTCATCTAATGAGACATCGGAGAGGTAAAAGAAAATCCAATCAATTTATCAAATAAGGATCTAAATTTAGAGATTCGCGCGACTGCGAACGAAAGTATTTTTTTTAATTTCACAAACAAGAATTTCTTCGAAATAACCATTGCATCATATCCTTATACGCAATAGTATCACTAATGTTCAACGGAGCTCATAGGCGCTGAACTGTGTGACACAATCATTAATGCTAAGTAATAAATGTATACATATTTACCCAATAACTTTGTTTATAATATAAAATTATTCCAAGGTATAGGCATAAAATAATAAGTACAAATTCACGCTGAAAATACGTTAATGCATATAAAAATTGAAAATATTTTTTAAATATTCGTGTCCTCACAAAACTTTATCATTAAAGAGCTAATTTTTTTTCGAACACATTTAATTCAAATTTTCTTGTATTTTAAAAACATGCATCGTGATAAAATTTTTATAAAAAAATAATATCGTTAAACTAAACTAACTAGCAAAAACGGTCAAAAAAATAGTATCTTATAGTGACAGAAAAGCCCAAATAAAAATATGTTCATTCTGTAGAAAACGCAAAAGGTTCGTTGAATCCAGGCCATCGCCAATTTTATTTTCCTACCATGAAGATTTTGGTGAATTCAAAAACTTTATTCATATTTATTTTGTACATGAGAAGATACAATGATGGTTTACACATTGCTTGTACTACGGCAAATTTCCGAGGAATCTGCAAACGCCAAAATACGTTTGAATTTATCACAAGCAATTCCCACCACAGATTTTATACTGCGGGAAAAAACTATGAAACATTAATTTTGATATGTTTGAACATGACGTTACTTCAGCTCCTGGTTTCAAATTAAGTAAAAGTGGTGAGCAATTTGAAATTTTCACCTGTAATTACTCTCCACTCTAATATTTATCTTACAAATTCCAAGTAAATAAATTCGTTCCAATAAAATATACCTGTATAGAGTATATCTAGAAACGCATCACAAGTTAGTTACAATATTGTAAATCTATAGCTTGCACATGCATCGATCACCAAAAGTTATGCGGTATAAGGTTACATCTATTTTATGAAATTGCATTACCGACTGATTTAGAAAACCAAGTTCAATTAAATCATTCTGGCAAGTTCAAACTTCCTGGGAATGGGCTTTTATTTCTGTAATTCCCTACAAATTTTCTTTGTTCATTCTCCAAGGGAAGAAAAAGTTATCCATTTTGTAAAATTATATACTCCAATGACTTCAGAAAACTTATCTACTAAGCTAAACTAATACAAATGTTTTAGGAATGAAATTAGAAAACATTTTCCATGTCATTAACGCATTATGCACCGTTGAACTCACTGTCAGTAGTTTTTCCCTTGAAACAAGTATTAAAATAAAAACGTAATCAGTATGAAACAACTTGAGCGCAAATGTTTTTACTTGAAACTCAGATTTAAACTATCTTAGATTTGGAAGTTCATCAAGTTATTGGTCGAAACCTTCACAGTACACTCCAGATAGGCTATTCCATTACGCGGTACAGTCGTAGAAATGAAAACATGAATCATAGCATTGTGAAGAAAGTTAATTATGAGTCAAATTACCTAATACTATCGCGTATTAGTTTCTTTTAACACAGAGAATAATTATATTTTCTCTATGGTATGAAGCATTCTCTTGAAGAGGTGTTTCCATTATTCATCATTACATATAACATCCGAATTAGCGTTCGGCGTAGAATGCGTGCCGAAGCAGTATTTAAAATAATGACGTGAAAGCATGGGGATTAAATGTAAAATAAAGGTTGAAAGAAGCAATGAAGAAGAGAAGAAGGCAGAGCAGCAAATGAATCACATGTTTTCAGATGCTGGCAGTAAAGTTGGAAGATTGGGCACGGGTTGCGTCCGCGTGTGTAATGAATTTTTCCCTGACTGTCACGTGGAGGAATTTTTGATCCTGGCATGCGGAAAAAATACGGCGCAGAAAAGAGGAAGAAAGGACGCATTGCTCGCAGTCTTTGTTTGAGCTCATGGTGAAAATTACTCCGTAATCCAGAATTTTACAATCAGGTACATCGGAGCGGAATATTTTCCGGACGAAATTTAAAGGGAACAGTAGAGTGGAAAAAAATTCAGAACCAGAAAACGAGTTTTCAATCAGAGGAGCAAGATACGAAATTCCAGGTGCTTTACGCCGTCATCATCCGAATTCACTCCAACGTCCTATCTTTGAACGTCCAGAAAACAAGTGAACTCTTAGTCAAAAGTTTCCACATCGTTAATTACCTAAAATACCTAGATGTTTCATGTAAGTATTTTTCAGAATGAATGTATTATTTTATTTTCACCATCCCCCAACACTACTATACGTTATTCAAGTGAAGGACCCAATTAAAATGCAAGTGCTTTCAACCATTTTTACTCACATTCCCTATCCTCAGGAGGCAACCGGATCTCCAAAAATAACTTATGAATGTCTAAAGTGAAAATGTTACTGGAAATAATAGGAACCTAATAAATGTAAGGAACAAATCTACTTGAAATTTAAGACCAGAATACTATTATTGGTATCGCAGAAAGATTTAAAGGTATGCCTTAACAGTGTTATAAAATTCCACCCTCAGGGGAGTGACAACCGGCGAAGACTTCTAAATTCAATGGTGGATAGTTTCCGGGATATATGAAAACCCCAATGACTTAGTGTTCTTCTCCTTCACTAACGACACGCAGTATTCATCAAGGTAATCTTAATTTCATTATAATGGACCCTTCGTGGAGTTGACAAAGAAAGTTTCTTTTCAAATGCCAAAAAGCTCCTTTTAAAATTTTAGAATGAATGGCTAAAAGCATGTGCATCGTCTTTAAATGATATCGAGACGGTGTAATGAGCAGATAAATCTTCTGATTCGGATGATTTATACCGATAGTTTCTCACACTCTTTATCTATCTAAGGTGATATGTTAATTTCTACTAGATCCCAAAATCTTTCGACTAGCGATTCCATTGGCAGCTCTCATAGCGGACGAAATATTTACAATTCATTCCCCATCACCTTAGACGGAACTCTTCCATCAGCACATGTCTGCAAAACTAGTTTTTACCTTTACGGGAGAGTATAACTTCCCATAAATCACTGCCTTACCAATTACTTGCGTAAATAATTCTGCCAAGGATACCATCATTTTTCCAGGCTTAGGTATGAAAATTTTGGCCTGCCACTGGTAAGCTATCAAGGTGATATAACTTTTTTTACTATTTTTTTGGCCAATAAGCAGAGATTCGTCAAAAAATTTCAGTCGGTGGTTAAAACGAGATTAAATTGTTACTAGTATGACCTCTAACAGCCCCCTCATCGAACCAAATCCTAAAAGTGATGCTCAGACCTTAAAAATCTGTAGTCCTAGTTTTTTACCGCAACCATGGGTTTTTATCCAGTAGGTAATCCAGTAAAATAAATCTAATAATAATATTACAGGAAAATGAATTATTTCTCTGATTATCGAGTACGCAAAGCAATACTGTCGAAAGAACAGGGAGGCAGATGGGGGAGAGGACTCCATTGAGATACGAAAAGGGAGTACCAGCTGAGCAGTTTTGCAAGAACAGGATTTTTTTTGCTTTTAACAAAATGCCTTATAAGAATGAGATTTCAGAATGGCGCCTCTTATGATAGGAGTTACAACTTCAATTTGACGCAATTGGAGATGTTGAAACAAATATTTTGGGACATAACAGAAAACTTATATTTCACTCATTGATTTTTCTTAAGTGCGAAACAATCTGGGGCGTTCCAGTCTGCAAAGACACAAACATTTTCATTAACCTTACTACGGCTGTTACACATTAATGCACCATTTACAATTTCTACAATTTCTTCATTTCAAGATCTAAATATATTTAGCTGGTGTTTTCGCTGAGTGATCTAGACATTTCACTTGCATTTCAACGAATTCCATTTAGGTATGAACTGAGATATGATATTTTTGATTTTCTCATAGTCATTTCAAAGGAGCGCGTGGTATGCATGCTCAATTTACTGAAGGCAAGACAAGAAAGTAATAGAAGAAATCCGGAATCGGAGGACTTGCCAAAAAAGAGAAACTAAATCATCTAGAAAGTAACTGAATCAATCTAAGGATTCCTATATTAAAACCTTAAACTGAAACCCTAGCAAAATATAAAATTCAGAAAATGAATTAAAATAACACTCTCGGAGATCTAGGAAATTCTAACAGCAGTAAAATAGGACCGCTTTAATGCAGTGTCAACCGTTTTAATGCTGGTCAGCGTTTGAAGAAACAAAAACGGGCGCTTGACTGATCCCCTCCAGAACATTTCTTTACTGCCACATATGTATGACGAAATAACTAGTCAAATTCTTCATTTTCCAAAAGTTTGGAAAAATAATTCTCATTCAGATGAAGTGGCAGTGAATTAATTTAAAAAAATGATCATGGAAAACGTTCCCACTTTCCTCTAACGATTTTTTTTAAGAGACCCATATGAGTTATGTTCGTTCTGTTTAGTCCAATGTTTACTTGCATTGTATTTTTGTTGAATCCAATGAAAGAGAGTTCATTTCTTCGCCTCCAAAACGCGCACCTCCTTAAAGAGCAGTAAGCCCAATACACAATTTAATTCTACACAGGGAAAGATCCATATTATTACATTTGACGATTTTAACTTGGCGGACCGATAGCGAAGAACATCCAACAATAGCTCTACTAATCGGCATTTAAAAAACAATAAGAGATGGGTTGAACACGGCAAAGAAATAAGCCCGACCCTATTTTGAATCGATATAGCAGATAAATAGATAAATAGCTGGGCCGTTTGGAATAATGCTCCGCGCAAAACAATTAGTAAAGGAATTAATAGTGAATCTTAATCATTGAATTAAGAGGAATTTAAAGGAGAAAATAAAACTTTGAATCAAGTTGCATCATACATTTTGGGAAATTTTAAATAAAATAAAAACGATATTAACTTCAGGCATGAAGGGGCAGTTCGCGGAATATTTTATAGCGATGTAAATGACCCACCGTCGAACTTTAAAATATTTTTTCTCACGTACTCACTTATTCTAATGAAATGAATGAGTGCTTGTTTTCATAAGTTTTACGAATGTAACTGGAGTTACTTGATGTAAACGGGGTTTTCGATGATTCGGCAGTTGAAGTCAGATAGTACCGCAAATATTTTCAATTAAAATGCATTGAATGCAAACCTTTTGAATTCAGAATCAAATTTCTGAACGAGATCCAAAAGTAGGCACTACATGTTTTCAGCGAAGTACCGTGCCCACGCAGATTATCGGGTCGGCTTCAATATTTATATTAAATTCTATTTAATTTCTCATCTCATTAACTTTCTACTCCTTACTAACCAACCAAAAAGTCTGTGCAAAATTAACGTACCCAAGACACAAAACTGCAATATGATTGGCATCGTAGGGTGAACTTTAATTGAAGAAATGAAATTATTTAACTCTCCTATTTTCACTACAAATAAGGAGTTTGTATGCGTGTATTGTAAAAATAGGGGCAATAGTATCTCACAGTCTGAGCTATAACCGGAATGCAGAAATAGTTTATCAATATTTATAAATGACGCTAAAGTTGAAAGAATGATTTTCTATTAAATCTACATCAGTTTTTCTCCAAATGAACCCAAAGCCCATTCCTAGCGTTTGAGGAAATTGCTTAATGCATTTATTCCACACAATAAAATGCAATTTGTTTAGAAAAGAGATAATAGAAAATATTACAATTGTTCATCAATTTCCATGGCGCAATTACTGAGGCAGAAAAACATAAAGACTAGAAAGCCATTTACCTATTTATTTAGCTAAGCATCAACATATAACAGAAATTGAATGGAACTCATTGGAGCCACAGGTATTCCATTTCCTTTGGTGAGTTCGATACTTGCTGCTAAGTAGAGCTGCCGCATGTAAAATACATTTCTAAACCTCACGACGAAAACTTTTCAGCTTCAGTCTCTTTCCTTTTCTTTTTCTAACAGAGTCGTGGATAGCGGCCAAGCTACGTACGCATATACCCATTACCAATATTGTGAGGCTTTCGGTTCGCTCAAGCAATCTTGAAAATGCACCTCAGCGAGGGGACTACGCCGTATAATATCAGCCTTAAAGCTTCTTTCTTACCTCTCCACCTCTGAGACCTCATTCCATTGCGCTATCCCCTTTCCCCGAAGTACCCAGCCTTATCCCCTGCACGTTTCCATCCTATGTTCATGCCCAAAGTCTCAGCCCCCAAATACTCTGGTCGCCTTAAAATACGGAATTTCCAGGAGTCCGCCGAAGCCATGTTGAATATCTCAGATACCGACCCCACAACCAATACGTTCCTGGTGCACTTTTAACATTTCAGGTGGAATTCAATTAAGTCTTGGCATAGAGGGTGTTGAAGAACCCTTGATTTCAATCAAGCCGCATGTGAACTTGCAACATCAGAGCGTTCGATACACATCATGAGGAATTTGCGGCAGCACAGTTAGCATTCCATGTCTATAATTCTGTTAGTCCGATCGATGCCCAAGAATGCAAGAGCCATTATTATTAAACCACAATAAAAATTCCAATTGCGACTCACCGTTTTCTTAAAGCTGGATAATTATTCAATTTAGGGTTAGGCGCTCAAGGAAATTCATAGTTATGCAAATGCTATGTATATACATATACTATATTCATACACACACGAGAGATCTTTGATATTTCCGTTTGAGCAAAAAAAAACTTCAAAATCAATAATGCAAAAAAGTGATTTGAACGAGGAGGGAGGAGAACTAAGTATTTATGAAAGTACAACCTACCCAAAGTTAGCATAACATGAAACAAAATAAAAACGATTAGAGATTAGAGGTGGTTACAGCGGATATTCGAAGGTTGTGACGAAGGATAAGTGAGGCTTGATTTATCAGTGAATAAATGTACAATCTTAACCAGGGGTTTAACAGGAAATGGAATCATGAAGAGAATGACAATTTGAAGCACTAAGACGGTGGTAGAAAGCATATGAAGCTAAATATAAGGCTATGCCGTCGTTCTAGCATCACAACTCTTCAAGTGTAATGCAAATAGAGCTCAATATCCTCAAGCCTTGAAGTATAATTGAAAATGTAATGCACATTGATACATAACCTTCAATGGAATTTACAAAAAACTCTAACATACTTCATCATCTCTAGTTCAGCGGATTTGCACCCTTGTATTCCTACGTCAACTATTTGCTATTTTTTGCTTTCGATGAGGATCTAGAGTATCAAGGGAAATTAGTTTTGCGGATTCCGAAGTAGCATCACCATTTGCATGTTAAATTCCTTCAATTTCTTCCTACTTAAACATATCTGTCCACTACTCTGCAATCACGATATCCCCTACCCACATTGTCATTATCCATTCATGAATATCCTGTAATTCATGATTTCATATTCATTTAGAATGTAGAAGTATGGACTAATTAGATTAAATTTGTCAAAGAGAAGTTTAAATAATGTTCCTCCTANACTAATTAGATTAAATTTGTCAAAGAGAAGTTTAAATAATGTTCCTCCTAATCTCTCACGTTCTATATTCAACTGTACCTTTGTGGTTTATCACTCATCATTGAAGTATTTAAGTCAATTATGGCAATAACATATGGCTTTACTACTTATGCAATTAATTTGTAAACTAATGAAACAAAAAATTTAAAAAGCTTATAAAAAATATATTTGAATGGCATTTCATATTATTCCACAACGCATAAAAGGGGAATAAATTACAGAATCAAATTAATAAGGATATCCGCATAAATTTAATAAAATCACGGGCTTAATTCATCATTCCGAGGGTTAAGAGCTTTTTCTACGGATGTTTTTAACAAATGGGAAGGAAAGATTCTTAAAGACTGTACTGGGCCGATGTTTTCCACCTTTTTTCTGTCTTTGATTTGACGTTTTCCCAATCTCATAATCTTCACCTGACGCTGAGAAAGAGAGGTCGATAACACCAACGCCATGCATTATAAAACGAAGAAGACCGTTTCTCTGAAAATACAAAACGCGAAATAATTAGAATGAAGTTGGGCTTAGGGATTACTGACATCATGATCCGCATATTGTGCAGGAATAAGACATCATAGATGAAATCAGTACCCAAAACACATGAAGCTGGGTTATTCCGCCAGAAATGACATCATTCAGATATGTACGACTCATATTATCGTGCGTTAAGACATTTTTAAATACAAATCATATCAGGCAACTAGGTTTTGAATTTGATATTGATTTCACCGAAGAATTTGCATTTTTAGTGCACATCTCAAGTATTTCAAAACACACCCAAATATACTCTTTGCAATATTGAAGGCCGATATCTTAAAGTTTCCGTCCGTCAGTGATGGGTCATAATCCGTTTCTATTTCACCTCATTAAAATTTGCTAGCCCAAACTTAGATAAGTAAAACATATGCAATGAATTTAATTTTTTCCGAGAAGAAATTTGACAGATAATTGGTCAAAGTAACCACTGCATACTGATTTTTGAATGGTTATTATTTTTCTCATCTGGTTTCAAGAAAATCGTTAAATATTTTAAGTGTAGATATAGCTATACTTGAAGTGCTTCAAAAGTATGATAAAATAAATTAAAATATAGTAAACTATCTAAAAATATATAAAAAAAGAATGTCATATCTTTTTTCATTTTGAAGTAGGCCTGCGCATTATGCATAACAACAGATTATCTGTTTTTTATTCAGAGCATTCATCCGCCTTTTATTGTGCTCATTATTTTCTCTTGAATGCTATATGAATTTTTCTTCTAGATCTGAACCAAAATTTTTCTTTACACTCCAAAGCAATTCTTGTATCACCGGACCAAGCCAGATGATAGAAGTGCACAGTTCCGCACCCCGAACTCATAATTATCAAATTTCGACTCATATGCATTGTATTTTTTTTCTGAATGAAAGGGTTCCAAAATTATTCCAGTGAGCAAGCACCGCACCACATACGTCTTAGTTACGGCTCACGTGATCACTGCTTTTCTCTTCCTTCTTTCCCCTGTCTCAGCCTCCTGATCTCATCCACTTCCCCTGCGTGACAAATGTGAAGTCGCGCGATGCCCACATCCGACGTATAACCACTGGAACTATCAAATTTCGTCGTCCATGGTCCATAGAGATCCCCGTGAGAAATTTTCTTGGCACTATCATTGTCTGTTTAGGCATGTTTCATCACAAGCAGTCAGCAGGCAGTAGGTTAATTGATTTTGACGAATCACATGTTTATGAAGTAAATATACATTTTTTCAATTTTTATATTTACGGAGGAAGATCTTTGGGATGTTTTTTAAACTATCGGATCATAATACATTTTTTGGAGGGTTTTCGTACACAACTGCATTTTTAGTAAATTCATACGAGCCGGGATGAATTGACGAGTAACTACATTTAGTCTTTTTTGTGGCAACGCTATCCTCACGTGTATTTCGCTGGCTAGCATTTTATATATGAATCTTCATATAAATACGAAAAATAAAATAAAAACTGGAGATAACTCCGTAATAGGATATTTCTTCTCGCTATAATTCGTTGTCGGCTAAAATTCAGTGATACCGTTACCTATACGAAATCTTCAATCACAGAGGCTTTATTATAGGCCACTAACAGTAGAAGATATATTTCATCATAGGCGATAGTTGTATTTTAAAAAATAATTTTTGATGATATACTGGTTATCTGTGCATGGCATAAAAGACCTCGGAGAGAAGACCACAGAAATACTTTTTTGTCAGCCCTAGTGGATGATTCGGCAGAAGAAAATTATTCAAGGCAACATTTTACGGGAAAAGGAGAATGTTTAATGAGTCTATTGCGTGCAGAATAATCCCCATTTGGATGGAAATTGATTTTTTTTAAATAGGTAAAACTTTTGTAGCAATATGGGTCTTAAGATAAGTGTCTTATGGAGCCACAATGAACCTTGTCACTTCTTGTCTTAATATGTTTTGTATTAGAATTATGGATTACATTTACTTATTTCTTGAAAAAAAGAACATCACATAAATGCTGTAACAGCAAGAAAAAATTTCCCCAACAAGAGAAAAACTCTTTTGGGCTTTCATAGATTTCCCATAATTTCCCCATTTTTCCAGATTAGATTTAAGTCATACAATGGTTCCTAAACTCATAAAGTCATCCAATAGCTCCTAAACTGTTCTTCTATCTTATCATGTCTACCTCCATCTGAATAAATGTGTCATTAATATCTTTTGACAGTGAAGTCCCTAGCGGCATTTCATATGAATTTTAAAGATATACTTCACTAAATATCCAATGCCTTTCGAGATTAGGGTATATTTTCCATGACAAATAATCCGGATTGAATGAAAAGTTTCTCTCTTTCAGAAAAATATTATCCTAGGTTTCTCAGAATGATTTAAGAGACAAACTCTGGATAATAGTTTTCTGTCTCTACCACATTATGAGATTTTCCGCAAAGAAATAAATACGCAGACCAGCTACCGAAATTATTAGTCATTATTTTTTTATTAAAAATATTTATAAAAACAAAATCCCCATAGTTACCATTAAAATATAGGTCAACATTTTAATGTTCTGATGACGGCATAGTGGATGTAAACTCTCCCAGACTATTTCACCTCATTAACCCACAAAACTAAATTTTAAATCTGTTTCGAATTCGAAACCCTCGCCGTCATTTGCATTTCTTCCGAATATGAGGAAACGGACTTTTACCAAAATAATTCTCCTTTTGACCACGCATCCGCATCATTTCTCGGAAAAGAAGATAGTTTGCCGTGTCTGTCAAAAAATTAAAGCGCCCTCAAAAGCCTATCCTCTTCAGGCTTGGTACAAAACGTCGAAAATTCTATTCCCTTACTAAATTATTCCCGTCAGAAATCAACTCGAGCCGAATGTGACCCCGATCCCGACCCGTCCAA
>LYUA01001995.1:119611-133512 GCA_002093875.1 Calopteryx splendens | reverse complement strand
GTACTGGGTGAGATCCACCCTCACCTACCAAACCAACCTTAGCGTTAATTACTGTGGTTTGGTTTTTTTATCCTACACTAAGAGATGCAGGGCAATATTTAATCAGTTTATTTCAGTGATATTTCTGAAAACAAATCCGTTATTTGACGTATATTAACATATTAACCGGTAATGTTTCGCATTTTCATTGGAAAGTTACAGGGGTCTCAACTTGAATTTAAGGAAGCGGAAGAAAGTTAGAGAGGAACCAGGCGTCGTAATTGGTCACATCTTAAGTTAGATAAGGGCGTAAAGGGTCTCAAAGTTTAAGCATCCAACGGATGATTCACTTCACTTTAGATGACATCTAAATAAGTTACGGACAGATTACGAGCGAAAAGTCTGCCACCACTACGATTTGAAGCTTGAAAAGGGGTGTGAAATGTCTGCACATTATCCACCCTGTGGATACGATACTCTTACCCATATAAAACTGAGGAATTTTGTGTAATTATAGCCGTAAGATTCTGTGAAATTAGTCAAATGTTTTCATTTAACAAAGAAGTCAAAAGACACTATATTCCCGTGAACCGAATACCGATCATGGTAAATATATCTTCTGATTTCGTAAGAAATATGTCTAGCATCCGATCCGTGGAAATGGGAGGGAGAAGGACGTATTTTGACTCAATTACCTGCCTCTATCTAGAAATCAATTTCCTTCGTTTTCATGGATGGATAGAAGGGTATTTTCATAGACGCCTATTCGTCATCTTCAAGAGAATTGTTTACCGGATGTTCCATCAAAAAAACCGGCCCAGTTAATCCATTCATGCCCGATGGATGATTCGAATAGGCGGCCTTTTGGCTCGGAGTCCAATACACTGACAACCTAGCTACTCTCGTATACATAAATATCTCCTATTAAATATGTTGCAGATATAAAATTAGAAGTTCAGCGTAAAAACACTCGATTTTCGGCTAAAAATCTACTATTTTAATATAGGTACCTACGTTGTTTAATATGTAAAACTAAATTCGTAATATTTACTTAACTAATACCTTAACCGATAGATTACTATTAAAGTAAAAGTTAAAGTAATAACGTAACATACTTTATTAATATTCATACTAATAAACTGAAGATATGTATTTAAACAGCTAATTTGGAACAATCTTTGCAAGGTCTTAACGTAGGGAGGCGTGATTTCGGATCTACGTATTAACTTGGTAATTGTTGTTTATTTACGATCCTTATGAAATCAAGTTATTCCAGATATTCTAATTGCAAAATAGCTTCAAAAGCACAATGAAAGCGCAAAGAAAAATTTAATTGGATCTTTAAAGTCAAACTTATAACACTTGTCCCGCTCTTAAAATATCTTGCTAAAAATCGAAAGCAAATGGTAATTATACGACGTACGTTCAAAAAGTAACTACCGTTTTCGTATACAAAATCTTCACAGATGGTATTTTTGTTTGGATTTATTTTAAAATAAAAATGAATACATTAAACTATTTTTCGGCATAATTTTTGCTGTTGTTGAGTTACTTGTATCGGGGGACCACTTTGTTCATGATATTAAGACTGCTGATAAAAGTGCTTGGGTACTAGGAAAAAAACGGAGGAGGAATATGGATTACATAAATATTTGTGTTAATTAAAAGCTGTCGGTCAAGAGGAGTTTGAAGAGGAATGGTTGATATTTGTGGGAGATGCTACCGTTGAATAAGGGAATGCGTTGTGATAATAAAGTATTCAGTGCATTTAACGCAATTACCACGAGTTAGCGGGAATTTGGGAAACAGGAGACAGAGGCGTCCAATAGTTGTAAATATATAAATGTTTAAATGGAAGAGAAGGGGATTTTGGCAGTGTGTTTTCGAGAGTTTAACTATAAATATATATACTAGAGATGAATAGGACAAAATGGATAAAATTCCATTATTGGAATCATTGTGTGTCAGGGAAATATCTACAGAAGGAAATGGCTGTCGTATGCCCTTTTAGGTACATGGGGTAAAGGAAGTGAAGCAACTTTTAGGATACTTTTTAGGGGAACTCTGAATATCGACGGTAGAAGTAAGAGGAAATGGTGTCTGAAGAGAATTATATTACTTAATGGCTGAAGTTGAATGCCGTTACTGCCGTTAAATGCCGTTACTATTCCGAATATTGGCTTTCAATAAATCTGTCGAATTCACACTTTAACATAGGGGGTTATAGTAACAATTTTATCATCTATAAAATTGTTTACAACCGATGAATGCACGAGGAAGTGATTTTTCATCCACGGGCCATTCCTCCGTAAGACAAAACTCTTGCGTATCAACTTGAGATTGCTTTGGAGATCGGTTGGATTCACTCTCTATATCCAGTCACTCATTCGCATTCTATGTTTCGGAAAGAGCTTTCAACGCACATATCAGCGTTCGTATAAGTGCTCCGTCGATCGCCATTTACCGCGTCGATTTACGACCCTTCCATGACTGTTCATTTTCGCCCTTACCTCAGCAATTTCTTCCCAGTGCCCCCATTAAGGGCCTCACGAAAACTACCATTCCAACGATTCCGATTTGTAAATCCTCAAGATTCGGTGTCGGCACCAACATGTCGTGATCTCAGGCGTTCCGTCACGGGCAATGGAGTGCCTTTTTATTCTATTCTTCCCTTGTTTGGACTTTATCTTTAACGGAGAGAGGACGAGGAACCCGGCGCCCTTGGTCAGCTCGTGGTGCCCCAAGGACACGTGGCACTCCTCGCGAGCCTTCTTTCGTGTGCGAAGGGGAGAAAATTTTCCATGATTGGATCACGCTATCCCGTGCCCTGGGCGGCCCTTGAATGGTGGATAAAACTAAAGGCGATGGTCTCTCGTTTCCAAGCACGGTTTCCCCGCGGCTACGCAGCTACTAATGACTGATAAACAGCTTATATTTTTCGGAAGGTGCACCGGTGACTGGCGCCATTACTATGCACCCTTTCGCCATCGATTCGGCGAATTGACGGAAGTGACGGAGAGACGGAGAAATAGTCGAATAGGGGAGAGGCATAAATTTGAGGATGACGCAACGGAAAACGGTGGATTGGAGGAAAGGGCTCTCTCAAAGGGATGAAATCAAACAGTGGGGCCAGCGAGTAGTTTTTTTCTTGCTAGTCGGGGAAAATGGAAGGCGTCATCAATGAGAAAGGATTGCTGGAGCTCCCGTCTTGTCATTATTTCCCAGTCATTAATAAAATCTGAATTATTTCACCGTTGTATCATTAAATAGGAGCTGAGTGTATGGAGAGGAATATACCGACACACACCACTGTAATGAGCCAATACTTAATTAGAAGAGAAAGAAAACCAAGTGGAACTCAATGTAGCTGGAATAATTAACAGTTGAGCAAGGGATTCAGGCGATGTATTTAAGGTAGCAGACACATGAATGTTTTCTGCTTGACAGCATTACACATGAAAACGAAAATCTGAGTTTTTTTATGACTCCCTTTTCCAAACATCGATGTTACCAAAGATAGATAACATAGAGCAGTAGATTTATGGTTGTTTTGCATAAATCTTTACAAGAACGTGGGTCTTGAGTTGTAAATTTTTCTTTTTAAAAATTAAAATTTATTGAAATTAACTAAGAATGCATGGTTTTCTACCGGAATAAATCGTCTATTTCGCAGAACCAGACACAGTAAATAAATTTTGGTGGAGATTATCAGGTTTTTGAACTTTTAATCGTCACTACTTTCATGAAGTTGACTCCGATGAAATTGATGAAATTAAATAAACCAAACTTGGTTGTTTTTCCCTAAGAGAGTTTTGGCAGACAGGTGTTTGGGACAACGTGGCAGCTAAAAATAATTATATAATAACACTGATTCCATACCGTGATCTTTAATGTGTTGAAGAATTACTTAGTATTTAAAATTTGATTAAATAAGTGTTTTTTATAACGTAGGAGCGATTCCCTATAAGCACATGGTAAGAATTTAATTTATTTCACTTGAAAGAAAAACCAGGGAATAAAATTCGATTCTAATAAACCTCATTGGAATTTATTTCGGAACCTTTCTTGTTTTTTTTCACAAAAATGCCTATCATTACTTCATTTTTAACTATAAGTAAATACTAAATGGCATAATCAAAGAAAGTACACTAAAATTTAAGTGATCTTCAGTTATTATAATTATTTACAGGCAATAATATCATTCATTACGGTTCTGTGGATGCGAAAGGTACACAATAGACAATATTTTCTTATAATGGCATGGCATAACTAATAGACACTCGTTATATTTTATACGTGAATTAAGTACTTATTGCAGTGTGTATTTTCACAGGAATCCCTTGTTCTCAGTAAATCTTATTAAAGTTTAAAACGAAATCAGCGATTCTGTGGTAAGGAGTTGTAAGCTGATCGTGGTATCAGTGGACATCAGTTTTGGGACTGTAAAGACTCGCAGGGGATGTTAGTGAAATGAAAAAAACGATTTAGTAATCATGCATTTATTTTGTGCAATGATAGTTAGTGATTGCACAAGAAACATCAGGCATTATGGCAGGGTCGAAGTAAGGGGGAGGGAAAAGGGGAGTTAGGGGGAAGATCCTGAGGAGTTAAAGGGAAACGTAATGCAGCAGAAGGGAAGGGGAGAGCGGGTGTAGGAGGAGACGAAAGTTGTGAGGGTCGAGGAAGGGGGGGGGGAGAGAAGTGGTGTGGAGGAGGAGGAGGGGGAGAGTTCGGAAGCGCCGAGTCCTCCTCCGCGATTCCTAAGGAGATCGATATTCCGAGCCCCACCTCTTTCACCCTTTATATGTTCCTTTCCATTCATGCGTTCCCCTTTTCTCCGCTTCAAACCCTCTACCGGCCTCTCTCAACCATTCCCCCACCCCCAGATTCCATCGGAACCGTCCGCAACCTTACTCTATAGGCGTGGACTTGACCGGCACTGTTTTCGCAGTGCGTTATCCCCTCCCCCCGCACCACACCCCAGAATTCCTTTTTCGAAAGGAAATCGAGATGGGGTTGAGAAGAAGATGGGATTTGGGGACGGAGCAGATAAATTCTTCTGAACAAACTTTTTCAGAAGATTTCTGTTAACTCCGCTGTTTTCTTTCAATGTAAGAGTTGGGCAGTGGATATCTGATTGATAGGATGCCCAATATCAAGACACGGGTCAAAGTTCGGATCCCAGAATGGCTAATGTTTACAGCGTCAAGGTGACACCAACTCGTTGTGCGTGGTGTCACCAAGTTGTTTCAAGGCGCAATATACAGTCAGTCAGATGGGGCCGAAATGGATATGGGTATTTTATTAAAAATGATTACTAGCCGGGATGTAGTGACCTTGCTTTACTATACCTTTAATTTGGCAAAACTTATTTGTAAGTGATTCATGATTCCATGAAATGACACTATTCGAGGCTGGTTTTCTAACACTTCTTCACCCACCCACGTGAACTCATGTGGTGAATGAAATAGATGATACTTATAGAAAATAGGAGGAGATATAATAAAAACATCTATACTTGTAGGAATATAATAAAAAATAGAATCATCTACTCCTGAAATTTCGATGGATATCTCCTCGAAATTATCGGGTCTACGATAGATACCAAAAATGACTCTGCTATTGCCATTGCCACGAAAAAGGTAATGAATGTGTAGATCACGTCTTTATTGACAATTTGCATTTTCACGTTATTACTTATATATTTGCAGATCGAAGTAATATTAATTGGAATATGAGCTACATGAAAAGTACAAAAAAGAAGCGACCACTTTCGATAGCCACGAAAGTCGCTTCTTATTATTGGGCCTTATAGAAAAGTGAAAAACCATGTGACAAACGACATAAGCAACCTTTTAATAAATATGTGGTCTCTTGATTCCAGGATTACCGACCAAATGGTTGATAAAATTATATATATATTTTTAGATATAAAATTAAAAACTATTGAAGAAAATAAAAATGGTTTGTGTGAGAATTAAGCGGAGTGGTGATTTTTTCAGAATAAATACTCGTCTGCATAAGGAAGTGAAATAAAATTCCTTTGCATGTCAAATCATATAATACGTCTCTTGTTATGCACTCTGGAATGATTTTTGCAGAGCATCGCTCTCATTTTTTTAAATCCCAACTTGATGATAATCGTTGATTATTGGTTAACATCAATGATGATGATCTTATAACATATCAGTTTTCCATGAATGTCATCACTAAACCTCCTGAAAAATATAGTTTTCTACGAATAAAAAATAAATCCGACGCTTAATTTTGGTCTACAAACCCTTTTCCCTGTCATCTATCATGCATTCATAAAAATGCACTTTTTTTGCTGCATTAACTGGGTCTTTAAATTGTCCGTAATTCAATATTAATTTATTAATTTAAAGAACTCAGTGATAGGATTGTTAGAACGTCCGCATAAACAATCCAATTATTTCCAGAGTACTTACCTGTTCCTAAATTTATCTAACGATCATGTCCGTTATCTGTCTATTAATCTATTATTCGTTTCCCGCTAAAGTGATATTAGTCTTTAATTCCTTTTATTTCGGGTATAAGAGGGTAGAGGGAGTCTGAGAAGTATTTTCCGGGAATAAAAAGGTCCTCAATCCATTTCTCTGGGGTGCCGATCGAAGGCTAATAGTCTACTTTTTGTGAGTCTCATTAGGGGAAACCAGCCGTGTTTAGAAATTGCCTCCTCTTTTGAATTCCCCCATCAGTCCGTCCTTTTGATCTCACAAACGCTCCTTGTGGAATAAGATATTGCCTTTCTTCGCCAAAATTGTCGCGCCGTTTCAGACCACTTTAAAACGCCATGACTCCAGTAGGTAAAGAAATAACAGCGTCAAAATGTGAATTTTGTTATCCATCAAATAGGATATGTAATTTTGATATTATATCAGAATGTTTTATTTCCGTTTTTACAGCTTTATCCCTTCAAAATTAAAAAAAATGTTATTTATAGTTGAGAAATTCATGCCTAATTAGATGTTTCAGCATATCATTACACGATTCTATATTGCTCTAAGTTAATAATACATTTATATTATGTATTGTGACATAAATGTAAGCTTCTGTGACATCGTCGTTGAATGAAGCCTCAAATAAGGATTTCCCGGTTATATTTGAAATTTTTACATTTGGGCTACTGCTTTCTCTTCCGGTTCAACTTTTGTAATGATATTGGAGGAATCAAATGGGCAATGAGACCCTTCAAAGGCTGTCCGAAATTTGATTCCACAATGTGTAATGAAATTATATTCTTCTGGGAGAGAGAACCCATTAAGCATTTGCCTATCACCGCAGAACTAGTCACTAGATAGGACTCCAAGTAGGTATGTCATGAACGTGCAAATAGATATGACAGTGGAAATCATAGGTGAGATGGGTACGCTGTCTACGAGAGCTTGGAATCTTGGTAGTAGAGCATCGGGCCGGGAATTGAAAGGTCAAGGATTCAGGACTGAGACTTATAGAATTTAATTTCAGTTTGATCTTTATTTGGCAAACTTACTACCACACTTGCTAACCCGTGAACGATAACATACGATAGTTAATATTTCCAGACAATTTCATTTTTTATACCAACCTTTTTAGTCTTCAAAAAATACTCGGACTTCAATATGTAAATGCTAGGAATTGCAAATACGGTCTAATTCTTCTTCAGAATCCACTTCAAGTTTTCAGTTGAAAATATTCTATTGGAGTTATCATTTGCACGTAGTACGAAAAATTCGGAGTTGTGGAAAAAACACCAAACAAATGAAAGTAACGATGTTTTGGCCAATATGGGCATAGGAAACTCTTTGGATTAATAACCTAATCTATCGTTAATAAAAACAATTTTTTAGTTTCCACAGTTTTATTGCAGGCACAGAGCACGACAAGTTTCACTACATTGTGGCATATTCATGTGCACAATGTGTTCTTTTTTCATTATGGATATTCATAATTTCCATGAAGTCACGCCTGATACTATTAAGTTTAATGTATACTTTGTTGACTAATGATCAAAAAGGTCAACCAGGACGATGGATTTTTATAATTAATGCTTCGGTTTAATTCACATTGAGTAATTACATATCAGGACTTTTTTGCGTCGGTATTTCTAAACAGAGCCTCCATATATGTGAATTAACCTGTCTGCAAATATGGACTAGATAAGTTCAAAGGGTCAAGCATCACTTGCCTGTCACAATTTAGCCTTTCGTTGAAACTTTTTACTGCATAAATATTAGGAATTCAGTTTACTGGAATTTTTTATTTATACTAACACAACTTAAAGGTATTTTTAAACATTAATGGGGATATTATCTTGAATATATTTGCAGTAATGAGCATTTACATCAAATTCCTGCTTCCTGTTTCTGCCTATACCAAAGGGTCCTGCCCGAATGAATTGTAAAGAGCAGTAACCTACAAGAGATAACCAAAAAAGACACCTATCTTTTTAATAGCTCGCCAACCGGGGGCATAGAGCATGCACAGTGGCAGATTTTGACAGCTCATTGCCCTTTTACTCGTTTCGCTATGCGCTATGCAATTCGAGCTACACCTCTGCTGGAGTGAGTACGCGCAAAAATTATTTGTCGGATTAGTGACGCAAACACATTTTGCAGTAAGGCCATGCCCCTGAAGTTCTTCAGTCAAAATTTGATAGTCATCTCCCCTCGTCAACTTCTCCGGTGACTCCCCAGAACTCATTATTGTTTCCTCGAAGACTGATTTTCATTAAGAAAAGGTGTAGATGGTATCAGGTTGTCAAAACCTGCCGCAGGGTACAAAGAATAGCCACCTCATTTTCTAGTCGTGGATTCGAAAACTATTGAAAAGTTTTTTTTACACCCCTCGTACGCTTAAATGACAGCAGTAACTTTCATATTCCATACAAGATTTTCATTTTATACCAACAGCATATTTGGTGATTTTAAGCTAAGCGGTGAGACCTAGCTCATAGATTAAAATTTTGTGTGGAATTGGGCAGAATCGATTAGGTTATTTCATCATGCTTCCATTTCATAAAGTTCCGACGGAGAGTATCCATTCCTCCCCTTTCATATAATTACAGCTTCCGAGGTGCTTAATTTAATTATAAAATTCATAACGTGAATACTCCGAATATTTATCTGGTTTTTAGTCCGGCTTCATTTGCTTTTACTCTTCTGGCGTACTCTTTGCATTGGCCTATTAAGATTCCTAAAATTTTATTAGTTTTTCCTGCAATTAGAAAAATTCACTTTTTCGTCACATTAAGCCTAAACAATCTTTTTTTCTTTCACATATTTTCCCAACCTCATGTGGGGGTGATGAATGAGGTCAACCTACTCCTATTATATCTGTCCTTCACATCTCCGACACTATTTCACTTACATTAGGGTCTTCCCTCACGCACTCAAGCCACCTTTTTCATGGGTAATTTTACTTTTCCATTGCGCTCATATTCTCGTAAATAATTAAAAAGTGTAGTATTTAAGCATTAAGTATTGCTATATTTTCTCCATGCATAACGCGCATTAAAAACGGGTATTAAAGATTGTGTCGATTTCATTTCTGTCCTTGTATATTTTCTTTACCATGAAAAAGAGGGGGTACGCAAATATCTGTTCTACAATTTTATCATAGACGGGCAATCTAGTGCCAGTGAAATGGAAAGTGAAAAATCCAAAGGAAAATTATTACGAATACAACAGTATAAGATGCCAATGGATGAAACTCCTTCGTGGTGTAAAAAGAAGAAAACTCTTGCGTTTCACGCAATGAAATATACAAATATCAGTGAGCGGTTTCATTACAGATTGAGGAAGGCCAAACGATATCCAAAGGCCAATTATGAACTCTTCGAAAACATATCTCTTATTCTGGGGAACAGCAGCGATCCCCTCTGTTCGCACTGAAGGAATAACAGTTTTAAAAACATGAAATTACTAATCGAAAGGGTGCATTTTATTTTAAACGGAATAATGATACGGGGATGGGGGGGGGGAACGATCGACATGGTCGGTGAAAAAAAAATTCCAAGTGTCCACGCGTGTAAAATCACGGTTTCTGGCGAGGGGGGCGAGGGAAGGAGTCAGTGGCCTGGAAGGAAGCGGGCAATTGAAGGAAGCGAGACCGAAAAAAAAAGAGGTGAGTGATGGCCCCGAGTCGAAGGCCGATGGAGCGTGCTCCACTGAGGTTATTTACTCCTCATTCTGGCAGCCCGCCCCTAAGGCCACCTTCAGGTCACGCCGGATGACGGTGTCGATCCTCCTCGTCGCGGTCAATTGAAGAAAAAAAGCCAATTGATTCCTCCTTTGAGGTCACGGCCTCACTGCCTTAGTCCCGTTACTACCCTGGTTTACCCATTTCCATGAGTTGACCAGTATGGGGACGGCTTCCTAGAGTAAATTTACATGATTCGCACGTAAGCCCTAGCCGGGCTCTTCCGCCGGCCGATTAGGCCCGGTCATAGGCGGGAGTCTGACACCGGGTCCGGCCGGTGTATTTGCGGAGGTGATGGGGGGGTTAACCGAGTCATATACCTTAATAAGTTATATGCTTAATAAGTTACTTCACGAATATCAAAACCTGCGGATAGAGTCGTTAAAACGTAGACATTAATATTCAATCGAGCATTATTCAAAATTAGCTTAAGACTTCCATTTGAATAACTACCGGTTTAAAGGTAAACAATTCATTTTAAATTTCGTCCTGGTATTAAAGCAACGGATACCCTCCATGTTTGCAGTGGTATGAATGCAGAAGGAACACTTTTTTTTATTCAATCTCAAAGAGATGAGTCTAATTCAACCTAAGGCAGGCTTCTGTAAATAAAAAGCCGGCTAAGTGATATTTACGTACCGAAGGAAATGTCTTACAAACCGCTCGTCTCCTAGGTGATGTCGATTCTTCGCAAAAAGAAAAAAAATACGCATATTCGTTTCTGAATTTTGAACTTAATCGGCATGGGAGGAAATGTCTTTATACTTAAGGATGGATATGCCCTTGAGCGGAGTCGTCGGGTCGATCAAAGCCACCTCAAGTAGAAATGACTTAATCGATACGTTTAAAGTCTCACTTCCATTAATTTATGAAACAAGAACTAAGTTGCAGTCACGAACGAATCGAATCCGGTGGCATCATTGTTACTTTTAATTATTTCTGCTTTTTTCAACCTATGTCATTAATTATCCATTTTACTTCCGAGGCATAATATGAACCTCCCGTAGATGCATGACCATTTCCAGAATCTAAGTTTGGAAGAAATGTATGTGGCACCACCGCTGCCATTACTTTTTTCGCCCCTTTTTTCTCATCCGGGAATTCTAAAATTATCCAAAATAATGAGTAAATAATTCATCGTTTCGGACCTTGACATTTATGCCGAATCAGGAAGATTTAAACAATAATCATAGAAAAAAGAATCAATCTACCTAAAAATATGCATCAAACTTTTTTCTCAGAATATCAATCCTATTGTTCGTACTGCAGGTAAAGTTTATTTGGTAGAAAAATCTCAATTTTACAAAGTTAAATACGCTTAATTTACGAAAATCACACATCATTACCCCTTCATAAGCAGTACTGAAGAGGCATTTAAGAGCAAATTTAGTATCTCACCTTTGTATGCAAAATATAGAATTCTTACAACTTTTCCTCTTTACAATTTCTCCTCTTTACAATTCATAAGCCATTGAGCATATGCATATCGTTCCTTCATTTTTTTTCGGGTTGCGCGAAAATCACCAATTTTTCTTCATCGCTAAATTCTTAATTGTTAATAGCAAATGGAAAGCGACGGGCAACGTTGTCCTTCGTAAACTGAGTGTCTCATCGCAATCTAAGTTTAACCAATCCAGGACAAATTAAATGGATTGGCAGTAGTTTTTGGGAGCTGGGAATGGAGGATGGTTTCCAGGGTCCTAACCTGCGGTTGCCTGATACATTTCAAGGGCCGTGGATAGAGGGTGAAAGGGTGAGAAGACGCCAGGTGATCGAACGACGCTTTGGAGTTGCGTTTCTGAGTTTCGAGTTATTCCTGTGGGTGGGAACCAGGTGCAAAACGTAGGAAAGGCGGTTAGAAGATTAAGTGAGGCCAGGGGCGTTGGATGCTGAAGAATATAGGAGACTTTTTATCTCTTTTCCAGGGTTTTGTGTATTCCTGAAAAACTCGTGATCTGAAAAAATATTATATTTACATAGCTGTATCAACAGATGGAATTCCCGAACGCTAAACATGATCGTTTCAGAAAATAATTATGTTACAGAAGGTAGTAGACGATAGTTAAGAATTTAAATCTTTTCCACATGTATTCGTGAAGGTTGAGTCAGTCTCAGGCTTGAGTTTGTGGAATTACTCCATTTAATAGGGAGAAATGATAACCATAATAAATTTACCTAATAGTTTTATTATTCACACGATCTATATTTAGGTAGGAAAGCTTAGTGTGCCAAAGATGAATATGAAGACCAGTGTTTTGACATAGGTAGTGGTCGAGTGAAGTAAGTTACACTTGAGTGTATTATTTCCTCCCCTCTGAAAGCTCCTGTTTATTAAATAGTTCCATTTAAAACGCTGAGTTCTCAACACATGCGCTTACGTAATAATGGTAGAGCTTATGGTTGGAAGTGATTTATGAGACTCATTTTCTCGCCGCTCTTCTTCAACGAATTTAGTTAAAAGGTGCCCGCACTCTATATTCGTGAGAACATTTCCAGAGGAAGAATTTGAAATGGCCCTCAGCTGGAGCATTTGGAAGTTTTCATCAAATAGATATCATATTAAATTTTTGGAGGAGCTGCTGGTTCAGATAAATTTAAAAATTCAGCGCTGGAATCTAAGTAAAAAAACAAAAGAAAATATTTCAGCATAATGGGTCCAAGCTTAAGTTACCCCCAATAAGTATGCTTTTGAATCATTAAATACCAGAAGATTACCATAGGATACCACATTTACATAATGTGGTAAAAAAATAACGCATATTAAAAGAAAATAAATTGATTATGAAATAAATTTTATTGAATAAACTATGGGTAAGAAAAGCAAATTGAAATGGCTCAATACAAATTTCCATTATAAGATCACCCCTGGACTATCGATTCATCATGCTTAGAGCACTTTGTTAAGGTTTCCGCACTATGATTTGGACAAAGAAAAGTGCATTCCAGGATTTCTTCTTCGTGCGTTCACATAGCTGGTACTTCAGAGTCACCGTCGTTTCAGTCAGCACCCAAAGATCATCAGTCACCTAACCTTTAGGTCTTCAGAAACGTCTGGCCTCTGGTCGACGACTGCAAATCCAGCGAAGCTGTTTTCCACGCAATATGGAACAACGCTGGGGAAATCCCGGAAAACACGTTCTTTATTCCTAAATTACCATCTATTATGACAATTGACACACATAAATATTTTTATGTTAGTGAAAAATACCTGGTGTTTCATTTTTTATCGTTTTATATTTACTTTAACTTAATCCTAGGTAATTATGATTTACGAGTGTTAGAGGTCATATTTTTTTTACATTACTCGTAATGGAATCATCTGAAGTAACAAATTATTCCGACGCCTTTTTAGACGGAGGTTTATTCCGAATGCTTTCAAAATGTTCTGCAAGTATACTCGTGTTCCCGTGCAAGTGACAGTGGTCGATAAGGGTTTAAGGGCCAGCTTTTTTATGCATTCATTTTAATGTTCCGTTGGTTATGAAAAGGTCACTTGTCACCGGCATATACCCTTCGCAGGCCAACTGCCCCGGCGGCGTATGGACGTGGGACCGCAAGAAAGCCGTTATCCGCTCTAATTCTCGTACGATGAACATATGCATAATTGAGCGTAAACTTTTGCTTCCAGTTTCGTCAGCGTGATGAACATTTTCACTTGAGGGTTTTCATTTATGAGTTATTAATTAATGTAAAGTTGTAGCAATAAGGTAGCAGGATAACAT
>LYUA01001995.1:78119-96337 GCA_002093875.1 Calopteryx splendens | reverse complement strand
AGCCAGTGTGATAGGTATGGAATGAAAATAAATGAGAAGAAAACGAAGGTGATTAGGTTCTTGAGGTATAGAAAACCAAGGGCAAACATTAAGTGGGTGGGTATAAATGTGAGAAGATGGATTATTTTGGCTATTTAGCAAACGTTTTGGGCGAAGTCGCGCAATGTGGTAGGGATATTAGAAGATGAATCGCATTAGGTAAGAAAGCTTTTAATTAGCTTAGCTTAATAATTTAATCTTATGTCATCTCTTTTTTGAAATATTCCAACTACATCACTATGGAATTTTAATAATGAACTACTTTAATCAATAGTACTAAAGTATAACTATATGGTGTTCTCTGCGAGGATTTCGTATCGTGAAAAACTTTCACCATTGCCGGGATACGAACATGGATCCTTCGATTTCTCGTAAAACATCAATCGAAAGATCTTGGTTTAAATCTCGGTATCTTTGATTGATTTTTGCACTGTAAAATGCTCGCATTTGTTTGCACATCAGCCGGTGCTAACCCCTAAAGCTACTTTTGCGGAATTTCTCGGAGTTTATTTATAATATTCCCGTCATCAATCCGAACAAGAGATTGCAATGAAGTTCGTCAGGACTGCCATGATAACGTCCGAGCAATTTAAGTATAATAAGGTAAGCTTTAGATTGAGAAAATGTGCCAATCAATAGATATATTTGACGTCTTCATTGCCTTTACAGCCATTTTGACGCGATCATCTTCGCAGACCACTTACATTTTTTCATGGTTCGATCGGCAGCAGTGAAAGTGAAAAACGTAATTAGGAAAACTTTTCCACATCATCACGAGATTTCTCCATGTAGAGCCTGAATCCATCGAATTCGTGAAAAACGAGTAAAATGAGTTAGTTTTTCATGATATTTCTCTAGTTTAATTCCAGCGGAGAAACCTAGAGATCATCGTGGAACGCCTAGCGAACGAATGGGGTGGGCGAGTTTTTGAGATCATAGAGGTAAAAAATTAAAACCACCTCATAAGGAGTTCTCTGTCCGTCCCTTATATTTTATGAATTGGTGAGATGATGAGCGTTCAGTAAAAAAAATGCCACCTTCAAAACTAGGACATTTTTTTTGGTCCAATTCTTTTTCATAACTTCAACGCTGCCTCCAGGCATCGGCCATTCGGGTCGTTAACCCGTTGGTCATCAAATCTTCCGCCTCCTCCCACTCTCCCTCCCCCTCTCTCTCCATCTCTCCCTCTCCCTTTCTCTCTCCCCCTCTCTCTCTCTCGCTCGTCGTATCCCATTCATGAAAACGGCATTGGCCGAACATTTAATCGAAAATCAATCGACGCTCGGGAAGGAAAAGTGTTTCCCTCTCTGCCATGAGAAGCCAGATGTATGCGATTCTCGTCGGCCGAAAGTTCACGGTTTGGCGCTCACAAACCCAGGAGACGCTCATTCGATTCCGCGAGTAGTCAACGTTCTCTACGTCACTCCGTGCCACGTCGCAAGGAGCGTCAATGTGAAACCAATTGCAATCGAGGGAGAGGTGGATGATTTAGCAGCAAGAGAATTTGCTGTGTGACGCGTAAGGCCACCGACACAGCATTTCCTATGCGACGTTTTTGTGGTGTAAAATTGTCGCTGCTCGTAATTCTCTCCAAATCTGAGCTGGATGAGCATTGGTTTCCTCATCGAGAATCAGTGACCAAATTTTAGGGTGTGGCTATAAAGTTAGAGGCCATTGGAAAGGTGTTTTTAAAATTATCCTAGCTCCAATTGAAAGCATCTGTCACAATTCATCTTCACAAAGCATCACGGTTCAAATCTAGCTCTATTGTGATGGTAGTAAATTCATAGTAATTGTTTCGACTCTCTAAATAGGAAAAGGAATAGGTGAAATTATAATTATGCTGATGGGTGAATCAGTCAGTTGTTATTTAATTTGTGAGAAATTAGTAGTAAGAAATACTAGGTGTGTTAAATAATATTATTAAACTTAATTATCGCTACACCTTCAAGCGCTGTTGACCTCTGTACTGTAAAAAGGAAACCGTTCACCGAGGATTGAGTCACCAAAATTCATCTTATTATTGGAAAATTAGAAAACATTTTTGTTTATTTTTGAAACTATAATTTCTTGAAATTATAGCTGCATATCACTACATTTATTTCTACAACTCATTGGGGTTCAAATGAATGTTACAGGAATACAAAGGCAGTATAGTATCTATCTCGCTATGGAAAGGTGACCTATTCAAATCAATGTAAGTGATATTTTTTTAAAATGAATATGCACCTTCATATTATTAGTAATGTGTATTAGTAGTAGAATTAAAAGTAAAATAAATACATATATATGTAGGGATGCAGTCACCAATCCTTCCGAATATCATTTGAATGAAAAGAAAAACTATATTTTGGCATCAACCGGAATATTGGTCGAAAATTTTTCAATCCTGCTCTGTGCTGTAATTTCGTTTTTTCAGGATCGACTTCAGGAATTTCGATAAATTTTTCAAAGAATCAAATAGTCAATGACAGAAATCATGAAAGCAACTGTACTTTTCCAGATGTAAAAATTTAAATATTAAGAATAGGTGACAGCAAATTTTCGCGTAGTTTGCTAAAAATATTGTTTTTTCAACAAGGCTTTCAGGCAGGTAAAAAATCACTATTAATAATGGAGAAAAAAGTTAAAAATGAATGTGTGGAAAATCATGTAAAAGCGTGCTGCATGCTATTAAAAAAGCGTATCGAACACGTAGAGAGATTATTACGTTGATGATGAAAATCAGGGATAGAAATTCTAATGCGGAGAACACGTTGGATTTAGGATACCGACAGTCGAGGGATAAATGGAATTATGCATGAAGAGAGCAGATCAAGGAATTTTCGAAAATATACCTCAATCGACGGTTACTGCAACTAAGGAAAAATCATTTTAGTGTCTCGTTAGAAATCCTGTTTCATACAAGCTTTCAGGGGAACAATTTCATGAAAAAATGTGCAAAAAGTAACTACCAATGAATGATGAAGTAAATCCGAGGTCGAAAAGTTTTAACTTTGATTTTATGCATGTGAACTTTCTCTCATATACCACAAATCGACTGTTCTGGACCCAACTTCATTCTTCTCATGGATTTTTTTCTGTAATTCTACACTTAAAAACAATCTATAGTTATTATTTCCGTGAGTAGGGTGTTTAATCAGAGAACTTCATCCCTGATAATATACCAAACAATTTTTTTCGTCTTTTAAATGCGTTGTTTTCTTAAATTGATTTTTGGGCACATTTTATCACTATTTTTATTTACACCGCTAATTTTTGCCCTAAGGAACATATCCCGACGCGTAAAAACGAGAATTTAAAAAAACTAATTTTGCACAATATATATTTATACCTGTCTTCTGCAAGAGAAAAGGGAAATTAACTCTGTGTAGGACGCAATTCGTAGCCATTCGGCACTATAATCAGCTCTCCCAATCTTCGCTTCTAGCACGCTTTGGTAAGCTTCCGCATTCGCCGAAACAAGAAGTTTTTTTTTCCAAAATGTTCAACAGTTCTGCTTTGTAGGTAGGTAGGAACGATTAACTTGAGTCTGCATGAAACAGTTTTTTGCAGAAAGCTCTTACTTCAGTGTTTCCTAATTCTGTCCTTTACTTGTTTCTACGACCGCCATATCAAATGTGCGTCCCAACAAATTCAGAAAATTAGTTATGGCCAAATTCTTTTGTTCTTATGACTCATTTTCTTTTCATGTTACATTCATTAAAGGATAGTCTTAGTTTTATAAGGATTAAGGCTATATTTAGGATTAGTTGTTAGATTAGTTGTTTAATAAGGATTAGACTATATTTAAGGATTAGTTGTTAGAGATGTCATCGTAGTGCCTTTTTAACATAAAATGATTTTTTATCTATATTTTTCATTCATGTTATGTTTCCACGATCTATTAAATTTATTAAGTGCATTTGTCTTATGTAAAAGTAGCACTTAATTCCTCGGTGCATTTTTGTGAAAGTGTCATCGCTGATGATCACATGAAACTGTTGACATTTCCTGGTAAAATTCAGGTTGTATGTTATTCTAGCTTCAGCATTTAATTGATTTAGAGCAACTTGACCTTATTTTTTTTCGTTATTGCAATTCCCAATCTTAAATTATTAATATCGGAATGCATTCCGTAATTAAATATTTGCGGCATCTATGTAATCCTATTTATTAACGGAAAAATACATGCATGTATTAAATATAAAGTACAGCTATGCGTCTGTGTTTTCATTGTTTTAAAGCATACCATGTATTTGGTAAGTCCATATCGAAGTTTACTCCAAGTATTTTTATCCTTGCATTATTTTTTTGCAAGCATTCGAAATTTCTTGGTTTGATTTAAACCCATTGTAAATTTCAGATTAGGTAATGCTGCGAACTTATCTTTTCTCCTCGGTTACTATGCATTTTTCCAATAATAAAATGAATCATCCATCTACGGCATTTCAGCATCATGAAAAAAACTAGACTTTCTGAAAACGAGTTTTCACTACCGATGGTCGTGCTCTGCGTCGAAATTCCTGTGCGTTGGTTGGTTAAAATACTCTCCTTGTGCACCAACAATAAATGTATTTTGGTCAAATTAAAAGATCAAATTATCTCAAACAAGTTTTAATTCACGCTATCTGTGCCATCTGTTACTAAATTAGGGAACCTTATACTCTTACATTAACAGCATTTAACTTGTCGCATCAAAATTCAACTTCGGATCGTGGGAAAATACCCTTTACTTGGGTCCATTAGCCAATTGTTTATCGAGTCAGGCCAACTTTGGCCGCGAAGCGAACTAAATTGGTCGTCGGAAAGGCAGTTTTTCTTTTTGGCTTTTCTGGCTTCCCGAGGAAGATCAACCCTCGGAAATTGTGCTCGTTTCGTGTCCCGAGACACACGACGAGACTAATGCGCTTACGGCCACGACATTTGGCGTGAGAATCCCACCGCCTTGTGTGAGGGAGGTGGGTTTATTACTGTCATTCGGATCCGACTTTCAAGTGGGCCGTATTTCAAATGCCGGATAACAGTTTTAATTAAGGAAGATTGCTTTTCGAGTTTCGTTTTTTCCGCAAATTTGATTGACGATTTTCCGTTGGTTGAGGCAGCTGGGGCGATCAGAAAGGTTTCCCTCGAAGCCACAGAAGGACAACATGGGTTTCCTCCACTCAGTACCGTTCCCATATCCCCTATCTTATTTTCAAAATTTTAGTTCTAAAGGAAGGACTTTTTTTTATTCCTTCGGCGGTTGCCATGTTTTAATGGATAAAAAGTATAATAAACCTCGTTTAGAAGTGGGATTGTTTTCACCTTTGATCCCAGTTTTATTCCAAAATCCAGGGAGGCAATGAATATATTATCGGAACAGATAGTCTTTTGTGGTGCCCGTTCCCGATCTGAATCTTTTATATTTTAATCAGTTATTCCAAGAATAGGAATAAGGATAGCAAAGGCGATTTATAGTAAGGGTACTCCTTAAACTCAATTTTCCGGAGTTCTTTACTTCGAAAGTCATTTCGAAAATATCCCTGAAGTCTGTAATTATAAAGGGTTTAAGGGATATGCTTAAGGATTAATTTATGGTGATCCTGGTGCATGGAGGTTCCAAGTAGGCCTCTGTTATTGAACACCATCCTGCATAGATCGCAGAATTGAGTACTTGTTAATGTTTCCATTGTCTGTGTCGTGCTTCCTTTCCCGCTTTTATTCTGCACCCAGAAGAGCAAACTCAAGTGTCCTACACCGATAAAGACCGACTGTTGCCAAAAGGTGGGGAGTGTGGCCTGGCAAAGTTGAAACAGGAAGGCAGCGAGGAAAAACCACGAGTCGGAGGGAGTTTTTTTTTCATTTATTCTTTTCGGAGCTACAGTGGTAGTGACCCACTGGCCCATTCAGAGAGTGACCTTGGTATGTATGGGTTGAGTCTTTCCGCATCTCAACCCATTTTTGTTTTCTTCTATTGTTTGCCAAATGCTGAGTCTTAAACTTGACGATAGAGGATTTATCATTTCAAAAAGACATCACTTATGCACTTCACTAGTAAATTTGCTCTTTCTTTTTGACGGTATTACACGCATTCAATGTAGTGTTTATGAGAGAGGACATCATTTTGCGAGTATTAGATCGGCAGCGAGTGCCCGTATTCCTTGCCTCTGTTGATCCCGTGTTCCTCGGCTTCTCTCCAGCCTGCCCTCCCCTTCACATTTACATGACCTCTGTAACCCTTCGAAAAACATTTATCCCCTTATATTCGCATTAAGTTGTGCCTATTCTAATCGGTCTCAAGGACCGAAAGATTGTTTACTGCATTCCAAAATGTCCACATGTTCCAAATGTTGCTGATAATATTCGTGTCCACAACTTAAATATGATTATGCAGAATTACCATGTAATATTCTTCCTAGTATTTTTTTTCTTACCCACTGGATATTACCAAAATTCAATGCAGTTCGTTTCCCGTGGCTTATTAACGGCTCACACAACTTGGTCGATTAGATCGCTAATCACTCACTAGAAAAAGTGTAAATTACGTGCGCATCCGTTGATGATGGTACGCATGGAATACTCCTGATGTAAAATTATAGCCGCATATAGGTGGTGTTCATTTTCGTGCAAGGAACCGTTACGGTGAATGACTAGTTTCTTTTCTTGTTAGGTCAGCGTGGGCATTGATAACAATGTGTGCCCACGTCTCCAGTCGCATCTCCTATGAAATGTCTTCGAAGGCAGAGCCATTTAAATTTTTTCATTTCCATTTCCTTTGGCTTATGATTCGCTTACACTTCAAGTTGTAGGATTTTTTTGGCACTCTTTTTCCCCTTTCCCAGATTTCAGAAGCTGGTTGCCAACTTTGGAGATGAGCCGAATATCCGCTCTCTTTTGTAAGCTCGATTTGACTTCATTCCTCGTTTTCTGATTTTTAAGGTGACTGACTGACAACCTTCAAATTGTAATGATAGGTATCTCCTAAAAATATTTCAACTTGACCTTGATATGCTCATGGCGAACCTGCCCTGAAAAGAGTGTAGCAATATAATACCTGCTGTCATTTTTGGCGTTTCTCTTTAAAGATGAAGCTTGCCTCTCAGTTGTTAATGCAAATTCCAAAATAGAAGAACGGCGGAAATATTGCACATTCAGAAGAATATAAGAATTTATAGACATAAGTGGATATAAAAAGAATGGAGGTCAACATTGATTACGCATATAAATTATCACTTTACATTTCTACTCACTCTGTTTGTTAGGGCAACATAGATTTCGCGGGAAAATTATTCTTTCTGATTTTAAATACCAGTGTTATTTCTGTGTAATGCTATATACAGCGGTACGAAATTGGCGTCAGAAGTGTTCACTCAGCGTATGTGAAGTATATAACGTCGGTATTTAACGTTCTATAAATTTTACTTGCTAACCAATAGATAAGTTTCTGAATCAACCGGGAAAGAATAGATTGCCCCAAAAAGCGACTCTGCAAAAATAATAACTCAAATGTGTCGGCAGTAATACTCAACTCTGTTAACATTAAGTGCAATTTAGGCTGTCCAATAGAATAAAAATTTTAAGGTGATTTGATGGAAATTATGATAAAATGGTCGAAAGTTGATAGCTTCCCATACGTTGAAAAGGGTATTTTCATGGGAAACAGGCATAAATGTTTCATTCTGCCATCTTTTCTGTTCCAGGTAATGAGATCAACATTGACAGAATACCTATTCCTTGATCTCTCACTAAACATTTAAGACGCAATATTAGGATGAATTTCTATGAAACAGAAGTCTCTTAGAATTTTTAATGATAAAACCGAAACAGGTAAGATAGGAATACAGTATCAGGTGTGAAGATATGAAGTAAGTGACCTACTTGGTAATAGATCTTATGCCAGTTCAGTAACTCGCGCAACATAAATATCGTGTATTTATCACTCGTGAACCTATGGCGCATATCTCTACAATTCTTTATGTATGACGGAGTTCTTATATAGTCAATGAAAGTAATTTAAATGAATTGTAGGCCTTAGTGATCTCTGATTAGTAATGATCCAAGTCGACTGAATACGAAGTTAAAATGAGCGCACAGTCAACGTAACGCGTTGGTTGATCCTCATGGTATGCGATTGCTTAGTCGATAAAACTCTCGTGTAATGATTCTTATGTACTACTCTCACACATCATTTTATACTACCAATCGTAGAATGGTTTAAATCATCGGGTTCAAACATTTATTCATAACTACTTATTATCACTTTTCCAAAATCCCATGCAGTAAATTTAATGCATTTATTATCATTGTTATTATTTTTTTTCTTTTCAGGTTTGTCATTCGTATTTAATATTTATAGTCCATGAAAATTTTTTGCCGTATTTCACTTGGAACTAGATGCATATATTTTACAATTATCTTCTTTAATTCACATTTTACATTATGATGATTAGAAAGTTCTACGTTATGCTTGTGTGTCTTGAGGTCTAGTAAATGAACTTTTAGCTCGGAGAAATTGGCGTCTGATTAATTTTGTAGAGTTTAATCTACTTTTACCCTCTTCCTGATGAAATATAGAATGCCTTAATCATAGCTTCGTAGCTCACTCTAGAGAGGAGTACGTGAAGTATTATTGATATCTTCTTTAGATAGACTCACTCAGCATGCCATCTAAAATGACCCCAATCAACTATGCAGCGGAACTATCGGAAATTCTCGTCATTCCCTCAAGTTCCCTCTCACCACACCCTAGTTAGCTCTGCAAATACCGAAGCTACACAAAGGAAAGAAGAACTCGGAAGTTTACCCGATTCGTAAAATCGGTTGCAGGAGTCGCCTTAGCTCTTAGCCTAATTCCTAATCCCCGAAAACCCTGGTGCTGATGGCATATAGGATCCCTAGGATCAATACTCTCCTCCCCTCCATCCCACTGCTTTGTCCTTTTGATTTGGATTCGTGGGAACGCGGTCGGTGGGGACTCATTTCCGGAGGATTGCGAGCCCGTCAGTGAATATACCTTCGCCTTATCTCCTCGTCGCAAATGCCTTCCGATTGAAACTGAAACAGAATGAAGAAGTAACTAGGAGCTCCTTAATTGAAAATTATTTTTGAATGACTCACCGGGTCTGTCACAGGGAGTACGTTATATTTCATGATAGTGGTTGTGCCAAAATAATCCGGAAATAATGACAGTCGTGTGAAATATTCAAAGCGATGAGTCATATAGCATTGATTCGATACTGACCATGTCTTTGATGGATGAAACTATTTTTGTTAGGTGAGAGTACCCGTCCTGAAGTGATACGATATAACATAAAATGCGTTGAGACTTATTTTTACTGCCCTTTTACTAAACACCAGCGTTTTTACTTAGCATTACTCTAGTAAGCTACAAACTGACCGAATTGTTGGACTATCACTATATTTTAGATGGATACTTAGGGTATTGAAAAACATAAAACTTTATTCCTGCATTTTTTCTTAGAGGATATAATTTACTTGCAATCATTAACATAAAAGGTTTCCAAGGTATTTATCAAAAGGAATAATTTTCTCTAATTGATGAGGTAATTGGTTCAGTCAAGTTTTGCTCCAATTGTTCCACGTTTTCACCTCGCTCCATTTTGTCACGTTGTGCTCCAAAAGCTGGCGCTTTTTACTTCTTTAATAATGTAGTCCATAAGATTTCTTAAGTGTGAATGCTTATTTTTTAGTTATTTGATGTGGTAATTGATCGTACATAATGCGAGTATGTTAGCAATACTTTGAGAAAGTTTATTAAACCACTTTGATTTTGGTTCAAGTATATAAGGATCTGGATAAGAAGCAGCATGAAGGGGAAAAAATTGGTCATCGTTTAAAAAAGGTGCCATAGGTATTACCATTATATTATTCTAAATTTATTAAAAACTATCACAAATGTTAAGACTGGTTAGTGGAATCTTGAAGTTTTTCACCTTTCCGCCTGGATAGGTCAAATTTACTTTAAACATTGCCCGGTTTCTCTTCGTGGATTTAGATTATCGCTACCGGATCACACTTGTCCATGGAGTAGCCAGGAATCAGTGAGGGGCGGAGAATAGTTGTGTGACGCCCACTTATAAGGGCCCGAGATACCTCGTTCCCCCTCAAAATTTTTCCCGAATTCCCTATTTTTATGTGTAGAGGCGTATTTTTTACATCACAATTTGTAGATTTATTTATTTGTGATTAAATTTATTTTTTAACTTTCTTTGACTCGGAAATATCTAGCAAGTTCTGGAAAACGTTGGTGGTTATCCAAGAGCCCCCCTCTCCCGACTTACTGCGCTCCTATCGGTATCTACCCTCCTAAATTCCCTACGATTAGGCAGGAAAGCGAATAGAAGCTGATGAGAAACAGATAGGACATCGATCGGTGTGGCCGTTGTGGGAGGGAATGCTGAGCGTTCGCCTCCATGCCTGACGCGGTTGCCAATATTGCGAAGGGGACCGAGGACGGAGAAGAAGGGGTTTGGACATCCCACCTCGGCTTTAGAATCCAATATCGCCGTGTGGACGCGTCAAGGCATTTTAATTACCCTTCGGGTGCGTGCCGAATAATGAAGCGAAACACGCCGCATCGGTTTGAAACAATTGAAGAAAGTGGACCACTTTGTAAAATTCCACACTTTATTGTAACTCCTTGACCACTTCTTAACGCTATAATCACGTCTTTCGTAAAAGGTTTTGACAACTTTTAATGGCCTGTGCCTATAAAAATTGTCTTTTGTTTGTTTTTTTGTCTCTGTAAATTATGAAATCATTTTGAATATGTCGTGGTTGTTACGTTGAAACCATTCTTGCGGTCTTGCAATAGAGTGCAATAGAGTGCGGTTTATTTTTTCAATATTTTACATTATCAATAGAGTTAATCCGCCTACAATGTAATTACCTTGATTCATGCTAGTTATCTGATCTTTTCTTCGAAGAAAAATATCCTTTAAACCCTCCGGTACATCCTATCCCCCTCACGACTTTCTCTCGTTTTCAAAATAATGATTTGGTAATCGTTTGTTCCTCATCGCAGTTTCTAATTATTTCTCCTCTTTGCAATCACAACTCAGTCAATTTTTGGTCGTGAAGTAATTGATCATTTTATCTTCATGTCTGTTTCATTTGATTTTAGCATTTCCACCCAAGAAGATATCATATCAATATTTTGTCGTTCCATTGCTGTTTTCATGCCAGAAACTTGACTTGGGAGATTATCCGGATGAATGCGCTTTAGTATGTTCCATTGCAGGTTGGTCATCATTGGTAAAACAATATTGCATTAAGAGACACCTAAAAAATGTCGTTAAAAATATATACTAAGATTTATTCAGGATTATGTCAAATGTCTCCTTATAATCAAATTAAGTTACTTTGTAAGTAGCTCTTTTGCCGAAAAAAATATAGTTCTTCACACATTTCCATGGAATGAATTCGCATAGTATCATTAATTTTTGTAGCTATTTTCATTTATTCCTGGCTTAGTGGTGTACGTATTTGGTAAATAAAAAATAAGATGCAAAACATTTCCTCGACTGGCGTTGCAAAAACTTGTGCAACCCACTTGTTTGAAAACGAAACGAAACGTTTGAATAAAAAATATTACCGTAAAAATTCCATTGGAAAATACACACCATAAGAAAAGGAGGATTTTTTTAAAGTTGATGATGCAACCAATTCGGCCGTCGGGGGAAATGTTTTCATCGACTGCCGGTGTGTCACCTGAATTCTTATTTTCCTTTTAATGCTTTCTAAATCCCTAAAATAGGTTGAAGAATATTTCGTAGTCAGCTATCCAACCTGTGGTTTCATCTAACTCCTGTTATCATCTGTGAGGTAGCTCTCAATGAATTTCGTTTAGAATCATAACTTTTATTTTGGTTTTTATCTTTGTGTCTATATTTTCATTTTTTTAACATGAACCTCAAAAACTTCGGATTGAAAAATGTGAATAATATCACCCGAGAAGAAAAGGCTTTGCAATTAGTCAGTAGCACCAAATAAGGAAGATATCAATAGAATATTCCTTTCATCTATTAAGAACTACTCCGTGACGTAAAATTCCTCCAAAAATTGCCCCTATGAACGCGGCTTTAAACTTGTGTTTTGTTTTTTTTAGAGGAAACTAGTGTTTTTTTGCCGTGGTAAAAGTATTAATATTCATATCCGAAACTTGTTTGTCTAATTTTTGATCTTATAATCATTATTTAAGGTAGATCATCAAAAGTTGTTGACAGGAAAATAGACTAAAATATTGTCGCATTAATTGAACCTGTCCGATAGCTATCTTAAGCTGAAACCTGTCGTCATCTCCCGCGTGATACCGCATCAAGTAGAATTAGCTGGAAGAGCGATAATCCTTACATATTCATGACCTATTCTTTGATATAATAAAGGGATTCTGGAGACGCAAAGGAAATTCAAAGAGTGAAAAACATGTTTATAGTGATTAGGAAGGATAATCACGCCCACTCGTTCCCATCATTTCAAATTTTCTATTGTTTTCTTCGCATTCGGTTTTATACTTACGAGTATTATCGGTAGCTTCCCTCAAGCCATTTTTAAGCTGTAAAAATGTTATTGCGCAATATAAAGTCGAGGTTTGATTAAAAAAACAAACTGTACGCAGACCATTTAATTTGAAAGCTCAGCTTCGTGGAGTATAGCAAGATAAAATATTTTCTCCGATAGTGGTAAACGAGCTCTATTGCAAAAAATCGACCGAGAACAAAATTAAAGCAAGGCTCGGAAAGAGTCGCTTTATCTCACTTTTGATTTCCTTTTTTACTTCAGGCCAGTCGCCGAAAGTATCATCCTTCATGAGTGTCTTCAAATCCTCCTCCTCGCGTCTTTTTTTTGTTATTTTTCCTCCTGGTCCACTTATTTTAAAAAGTGATTCGCCCTTTCAGAAACGAAATTCCACAAAACTGGCCCTAGGTGTTCTTTCTTCCGCTGCATTGAACATCGCTTTCTTTTGGGATTATTTGATGACTTAGACCATCGTAAATAGGGAAAGGGCTCTCAGCTAGAATGCTTTTTGAGTAGTTCCTACGTGCGAAGCGGGCTAGGCAACCCTTTATCTCGGAATGATGAAAAAACAGGGAAGCCTGAAATTCACCGTGGTTGCAAATACCTGCGGAAAAATCGGGGAGCCCTTAAAGTTCAGACTTTCATTGCGTCCAAAATCGTCAGGAGTATTTCCTTTACAGGAAGCATCATTATTGGTCTCAACTAAATTCGTTCATCTTAATTCATCAATCGTGGCTAGGCTATGGCCGCCAAGGGGTGTAATTTGACTGCAAGGGCCTTGCGTTTTGGTTTGTGGTGAGACGGGACAAGAAATAAGTAAACAAGAAGTGAGAATATATTCAAGAACAGTCAAAACACAAGAAATATGAAAATTTTAAAATAGGTTATTCATCTGTTAGGATCATAGTTATATGACCGACATACGCTATCATTATAAACTGAAAAACATTAAACCTTAATATCATATATAAAATTATAGCTTTTTTATTTTTGCCTTAAATGTTCCTTGTGACAAGAATTAAACAAATCTCATCATAGTTCATAGTATTATGGAAGTGGGAAAATATTAAGAAATTATCATTTCCATTCGTTCTGCTATCATTTCAGCAATCACACATATTGGAATTCAAAAACAAAACATATGAACATAACCTTCCAGGTGAAGCAGAAAATGAACTAACAATTTTAATACATTCACATTCCAATCATCATTAGTGTACAATTTGAGGGTTTACCCTTTTGAAATCTGCGTTGTTGTACGTGACTAGTGAAAAATCAATAATTAGTAATTTTTAGCGAAAATTCTTAAAACAGTTCACGAACCTACACAATTGCCATCTTTCAAAATAGTCTCCGTGTTTAGGAACATGTTAGATATAAATTCAATAAATTATGAAATGTCTGAACAATCTCTTCTTTCTCTCCTAATCACAAGTTATACTGATTATAAGTAATTATGACTGAAATAACCCATATTTAATGCGTTCAGGATTTAATAACCGGCTATATCGGGTGTACGCAAGTTATTGCTTCTTATACGATTAATGAGGATTTAATTCGCCGGGGAAGTAAACAACGGAAAAGAAATTACGCCTGACAATCGAACGCTTATGTGCTGTTAATCTTCTCCGTGAAATAAATTAAAAATCGTCTCCCAAGGGATTCAAGAAAGGTTTGGGGGTGGGGAGGAGAAAGAGAAGTTTGAAACAACTTAGCACTCCACACTAAAGAGCCAAAACACTTCCCCCGCCCCTTGTAATCTTCGGTATTCCAATTAAAAGATGAAGAGGAGAAAAAAAAATAAACTGACGACGAAGAAAAAAGCACGAAATCCTTATTATAACAAAACATCGACCGAGGACGCGGAGAGTTATTATGGGTTTTACTATTTGACGTTTTCAGGGAACGGGTCCTCCCTCTCCACACCACCGCCGTCCTTCTTGACGGAGCGAAGAGCTTATCGGAGCTTGGATAATGGAAAATGGAAGAGGGGGAGAGGAAGAGTGGATGGGCGGGGGGGAGGAGGTGAGGGGACGAAAGGAAAAACGAATCAAGTGAGATAAGAGCCCGAAGGGAGGGGGGGTAAAGGGGGGGCTCAAAAATTTTTGGGAGAGTGGGTGGTGAGAAGAGTCGAGTGAAAATTTCTGGGTCGCTAAAGAACCGTCATCGTTGCACACGACATCTTGCGGCTAATGTTTTGAAAATGGTAAGGAACCGGTAAAAAATTTTTAAACGTGGCATGTCTGAATCCCTTCAAAACATGCCAGGCTGATTAATAATTTTAGGGTGGAACGATGGTTACCTATGGCGAAATCAGTGCGTAATAAGGCGGGGCACGACGTCGCTCGCCTGGTTTAACCACCGTGCTTCGTGATCTACTTCGATGTGATTTGAGGGACGAGGAAAGCGATTGGTGCATTCAGGAGTAAAGGTTGAGGAAGGCAGAGGAGAGAGAAAATCAAATACAGGGATCAGTTAACACGTGCATGGGATGCGGAGAGAGCAAACCTGACCGTGAAACCTGAGCTTCAAGGTTACCCGTCTTCGGTCGTAGGACTGCACTGATATGGTAACTCCTCCCACAGCCATTAAATATTTTATGTTTATTTATTACGTCAATTAACATGCCGTATCTAGCTGGATTAAAAAAGCCTAGCGTTTAATCAGAGAAAACAAGGGTCGAGGTAGTGGCTGATTTTTCACTTAAGCGTATTATTATAAATATTGAGGTTACCATGTTACCAATTACAGTCTTGAAATTAATAAATTTGTGCCTAAAAAAGGTGCTCAGCTTGGTCCTATCAGAAAACGTAGGAAACATTTCAACATAAAACTATGATCCAATTTGACAGGTGATTTCATAATGTGTGCCCTCAAATGTGTGGTTTCCGACAAATAAATACGACCTCCTATGTTGGTGCCTCCAATTCATTTCAATAGTCTTTTAACCAGCGTTTTTCCTCGTTTAAAGGATTGGATTTTATTGGGTAAAATAATATTAATGAAACTAAAGGAGCTATTGATTCAAAACTTAGAGGAATTGAAAAAGTCTGTGGATAGATATAAAAAAAATGGTACGTCACATCAGAAGTTTATGTTTTGTCATAAACTTTTTTTTAATCCACCACACGGATGGCATATAAAACTGTTTTTCGGTCCTTGGTGAACTCCACAGGGTTAATGGACCCTAAAATATTGACGTGACGTCACCTTCCTTCGAGACGGTTTGAAATATTATAGGTAATCTCAAAATGTCGAATTGTTTGGAAGCAATTCTTTTTCTAAACAGCAGGATATTAACTCACAGAATCATTTCCAATGAGAAATTTTAGTATCCAACCGACCCAGCGAACTCTCTGGAAATGTTTTTTTATGCATCCAAGCGAATGGGATATAAAATTTGCCGACGTGAAGGTTGCTCATCTCTGCTACGCACGGAAGATGTGTGAGCTTACTTTGTCCCCTTCTGATGCTTCAAGGGGAGTTATTTTTAACCAATTTTCAAGCCCACGCTCCGGGTTTCTCTGTGTATTCCGGGCTTGAGAGCGCGTTAGAGTCGGTAGCTCCCATTCTCGTTGTCTTCCTCCCCGTGGAATGAGGAGGGTTGACCCAGCCGTCGACGTTCGACGCAATCGGAAGAATTCACTGACGCTTTAGGTATCCCTCGCCAAGTTTCCGAGGGGAATGAGGGTACGTCGTCGGCGCGATGTATTCGAGTCGTGGGCAGAGAGGGATGGTTTCTGGCGTCGGATTTAGGTGGGCGCCGTGCGGGGGAGGGATGGTTGGGGAGGGGGAGGAGAGAGAGGAGACCTTGTGTGCTGGCGTTTGGGGTGTCAACGGGAGGGATTGCGGGGAGGGTGAGAGGGGGGGCGGATTGCGGTTTTGAATGCGGGGAGATCCCTCCTCGTGAGAGAGAAGTTTTGTATGTAGTGTGGTAGCCGCTGGAATGGGGTCAAATGGAAGCGAAGGTTAAATAATCCGCTACCCCGCCCTAGATGCCGCCGTCCAATCACGCCGAAGCGTGGTCTTCCGTGTCCCGAAATATCTTCCACAGCAGCCCCCCTCCCCAACCTCCGGCGCACTGTGTGCCTCTTTCTATTAAATCATTCGCCGTCTCTTCATCAACATGTGAAAGATATATTGCCGCGAGAGTGGCTGTCTTATTATCGCCCCGCCTATGGCAGCCCGACCATATTTATGTTGGTGGGCGGGCGGGACCCGCTTTCTTTGTCCCTCCCCGCGATCATTCCACGGGGGATAATATCCTTTAGTTCCTTTAGTTTTTATTCTGAAGCCTTTTAAGAGGGGAAGGTGGATCCATAAGCAGTCATCGGTTACTATAGGTTCTCCGAAGGTTTTTGGTCAAGGAGCACGCGATTCACCACTCTGAGTTCTTGAGTTAACCAATTACGATCTTGAAAATGATGTTCTTCGAGGGATCTATTGTTAAAAATTTAATGGAAATGTTGACCGTGCCTTTAATCTAGAATTATTCTTTAGATGAAAAAATTATCTTTGAAATTTTCTGACGTAAAGGTCGTGCGGTGAATGAGCTTGCCAAATACCCCCTGATCTATTTAATCTAAGAGCTCGATCCTATTCGGTTAAGAGTGTTGGGTTTAACTAGTACCTTTACCAATACGACAGACTTGCATTGCTAATGTTCCTGACTCTAGATTTCTCATTATTTCTTTTTCATTCCGTATCCGTCCTTGATAACAGAGGAAAACGTAATAATTGATAGCAGTTGAGGAGAATGTTTGCTGGTTTTTTGATTTACGCAAATGTAACAAGACCGAATGCTTTAAAATATTTGCTTTATAATTTGCTTTATAAAAAAAAATTTATCCAATTGCTATATGGTATTGATTTGATAACATTACTTCCTTGATAACCTATCTTTATGGGCGAAAATTCCGCATTTTTTGCTCCCTCGATACCTTTAGATTTTCTTTAAATTTCTTATTTAATTGAGATATGCCCTTTATATCTTAAGGTTAAAGTCCATTCAATCGATTTCATATGACTCCTCTCTATTTACTTAAATAATATCTGTTAAATTCTTGGAAAAATTAGAACGTTTCTATTTTTATACACCGTTAAAATTATATTTGTTTTGTTTGAAACCCTCTAATTATTAACTTTAGATGCTTTTAGTCCAAATTGTAGGAATCAGCTGATCATTTTTTACAGATTTGCGTTTAATGATAGATTCGTTAACGTATTTCTCGTAAAATTGTTTAAAATATTTATCAGGGTCTATTCACCATAAAGGAATCAAAAACACTTTCCTTATTTCGCGTTGAAATTGTAGAAATTTTAGTAGGATAGTCAAAGTGAGTTTACCTTGTAATACAATATATAGGGGAATTAATGTTTCAATTTATTTAAATTTTCAAAAAATACGCATGAAACGTGAGGTTAATTATCAAATATTATTTTGTTGATAACCTTTTAATTATTGAGAGTATCATCATCATTAGTGATTTAGGTTTTTGTTTCCGGCGTGACTTGGTGGAACTGCTTCATGATTAAAAGAGACACAACACTTTGAGACACAACCACGTTAAGAAATATATTATTACGACCTAGGTTTCGTTTCAAGGCAACCCACCTGATGATGTTGCCATGCAACGAAACCTAGGTCGTAATAATATATTTCTTAATGTGGAATTACAAAG
>LYUA01001994.1:246600-257210 GCA_002093875.1 Calopteryx splendens | reverse complement strand
AGTCGTATTACGAAAATGTATAAATTGAGGAAAAAATCCGCAAATATTGGAATCTTTCATTTCGATCATCTAATTTGTTGTAGTAGGCGCATAGCATTGTCTAAAGATACAGATCGTTCCAACCAAAATAATACCCTCCTTTCTTCTGAAGTTTTGTATTCGTCAATGAAAGTATAAAAATGAACCCGTATTGAAACACATCTATCTTGGTTATTTTCTCATTAACTTGCTTACACAGAAGTGACTTATTTACGTTGTATCGATTCACCTTTCTACCGGACATACTGAAACTAACCTGGATGAAAAAATTAGTGTAAGAGAATTTCACGAGCTCTTAACTGTTAACTCCTCATCTCTTCACAGTAATCTACTCTTGGTCTTGATAGGTAAGGGTCGAGTTCACCCTGAACTAAGCCGTAAGGCGTTTGAAATTCAAACGTTAGAGGAAATGAGGCACCTCCATTCCCCCGACACCATTTTAGTTTCTCACATAGCTCTAGTAACCAGGCAATCTCACTGGTTGGATATTTAAATGTGGTTGTTCAGAGGCGTCGTCATCTGGGGCTTGAACCGGGACCATCCTCTTAGCAAATGAAAAACCTCTTCCTTTTGCTCCATGAAACGTCAAAACTTCTACTTTTCCCTCTCAGCTCCAACTCTGTCAATAGCTTCCTCCGCATTTAACATGGTGATATTTGCACTGATTGACTTTGTAATCCGATCCATGTTGCGCTAGGAATGTGGACACCGAATTGTTAAAACGACAAACATTTTCGGATGGGGGAAGCCAGGTAGAGGTTTCGCCACTCGAAATTGTGACCTCTGCCCGTCTCCTTTAGGAATTTTTATGGTCGGTTGTCACTCAAGAGGTTAGTACGCTGAAAATAGGAATTAGTCGACGAGTACGCTTTTTATGCATTTTTTTATCTACTAAAACAAACCTCGAGCCTGTGCGTAGTGGGTGTGGAAGGTTAGTATGGAGGTCTTAAGAATGTCGTTCGATGGAGGGGATCGGCTCTCGTCAAGTGAGTGAGGAGTCGCCCGCTTAAAGGAGAGACAGGGCGTAAAACGCGAACAGCGGGTCGTGAAAAGAGGGATTGGGTGTTCAGGGGTCGGGAGCGCATCCTCCTCCCCACTCGTGTTTGGATACCCTGCCTTCGCGCTTCTTCCCGACGTCCGGAGAGATTGTAAAATGTGGTGGATTGCACTTAAAGGGTATTACACTGCCGCTTTTAACACTAATTATGAATCTCTCTTATTTTTTTTCACTCTTCTATTTGCCTCTAATAAAAATGTGTTGAAAGAGGAAAGAGGCAATGCTTGGTATGTTAGAAGGAGAGAGAAGGCTGTAGGGAGAAAATCAAATAGGGTACGAAATTTGGATGCAGGGCATTTTAGAGTCAAAGAAATGTTGAAAACTTAGAGGTTGGGAGAGTGTAGCGTAAGTGAGATAGTGGGACGAAAAAATGAGGCGTAGGTAGCTAGAAGTAAATGTAAGTTATATAATGATATATTTTATTGTGTTGTTTTATTTTAAGAGAGATGCAGTTGTCCATTGAGTAGGGGAATGGCTACTAACCGGAAGGCCCGGTTTCGGTTCTCGGCATTTTGTACCCTCAACTTCACCCAAACTGTGTTATTTTTCGAGTACCAGGTCGTCCTGGGAAATCGCAGGCGGCACCGTGAAAGGAACTGGGCATTCACTCTATCCTAGTGAGTGAATTACGCACACCGTTGGGCTTAGTACTGGGTGAGCTCTACCCTCACCAACAAAACTGAACTTCGGGTTGATTACTGTGGTTTTAGGGTATTTATTGCCATGTTAGGTGGAGTTTAGAGGCGTAGCAGTGTTGAGTTCCGTCCAAAGCGTAGAAAGTTCATCAGAAACCTACCTTGAGCCGTACTTTACAGGTAATAACAATAGTGTTTGGTAGAGGACAACTAAATGTATCGAGCTAGCGAGTAAGAAGATGGAAATACAATTAAAAGTCTATATACTTGTGTGAATAACTAAAAATGGGAAATAGAATTGAATGAAGAACTGATATATGTGAAACCCTGCAGCTTGTAGCCTTCGCGGTCTACACGTCTCGGAATCCTTTACATATTCTTCAACCGGAAAACTTTTCCCTCGTGGTAAATGTAATTCAGAGCCTAAACATTGACGACTAGAACAAAGTTGCTGCAGGAGCCAAATATGGAAAAAATAAATGGGTTGAGAAAATTATGGTAACGATGAACATATTCTGACAAGTCATAGTGTAATGTCATCGCAGAACTCATATCCTCGAAGCCTGGGGAAAATAACTGGTCTGTGTGCTTTGACATTGAGGAAATAGAACCAAGTTTGGCAGTACCAGTGTCCTCCTAGTGCAGATATGAGCTGTTAACCACAAACTATTTGTAATGAAGAGCCTAACGTACATAGATGTGAAGACAGTGAAATATGAGTTAAGGCACATCAGAAACACTATGCTATACAATATTACTGGAGAAATGTTAACCACAGGTATCGTTTAAAAACACGATCGTGATTATAAAATAAACTAAATGGGCTTATGCGCGTCAAAATAATATACGAGGACCACAAGAAGACGAAAATAACACCTGAAGAGACCATTTAAAGATGCAGTCCCCAAAAAGAAGTACCTAATGGAGTCAGGTAAAAGGAGGGTCACATGAAGTTAAAAAATACAGCGCGCTGCGAATCTGCTGCGGAGGGACGAACAATGAAATGATGAGAGATCACTCGAAAAAGCACAAATGAAGGGAAACTTTGGCGGAATATAAACGAAATGCAGTGAAAAGAAATGTTATTGAGAATGAATAAGTATAAGAGAAGAGGAAGTAGGAAGCAGAGTGAAGGAAGGCATTAATGAACTATGTCAGGGAACGAAATCAGCTTTAGACGACGGTTTAATGGATCTCGAGAGGAAGGAGAACAAGAGCGATCGTGGCCCAAAGACATCAAGATAGAAATCGACTGAGCTGTGCCCGAACGAAAGACCAGAAAAAAATGAAGGCTCCCAGAACCGACAAAATTGCGGAGGAAATGGGTAAAAAAATGAATGGGCGAATTATCACTGCCATTGGAGAAAAAACGAAAGGAATTCAGATTGGAATGAACATTGACCGCTTAAAAAAACTGGATGATTTCTGTAAAGACCTCGATAAGGGGTAGTGATGAAGTAATCGAGAGCAGGGATATTTCCAGGGATACCGAATCATTGAGCCTGGTGTCATCCATTTCCAAAGTAATAGCATTAATATAAATCTGAATGATAAGAAAAGATATTGAAGTCGATATCTCGGGAAATTAGTTACTTTTCGGAAATAGTATAGAAACCAAGTAGTCCATTATACCTAATGACATTAGTATGCATAGAATTTTATCCACGCGAAGAATGTATAATAATTACCAATCTATGGGCCTACAATACGTCTTTCAGAACGAGTTAAAGAACAAGATATTCGTAACTATCGCTAGGAGAAAAAACTTGATCAAAATTAAGTTTCTTCAAAAGTTTCTCTCTACAAAAATGAACTTCAAAAGAATTAAGTAAGATTGCGATGAAAGGTGAAAGTAGAAAAGAAGTAAAAATCTATGAATAAGTTAAACAATGATGCAAACTCTCACAGAAATTTTCAACGAAACCCCTTTCATAAAGTAATAATGATTTACATTTAGTATCAAAGTAATTAAAATGAGTTGAAAAAATAATTATTTTTTGAGATAAGGTAATAGTTACCCTCGTACAGCAGGGAATCTTGAATATCTACAAAAAACAATTAATGGAGGAAATTAAGTACATACTACAAAAGTATAAGAGTAAAATGAAAGATAAACTATAATCTTAGAGCATGGAAAAGTGCCAGTGGGGCTGCAAGTTGAGAAAATAGAGGCCGTGAAAACTTTGACCTACTTTGGAATTAGTGGAAAATGGAATCGAAAAATTTCAGCGGAAATGAAATACAAGATGTCAGGTTAAGTAAACGTTATTGTTAAAGAGGTAGCTTATGAAATCAAAGAAGTAACGGTTACTAATATTAAAACAGAACGTAAAAACATTAGTGTGGATTGTGTCGAGACAAAGATTATTGGAATATCATTCTTAGGTCGATTAGCCCCGAATATGTCGGAGACGAAATATGAAAAGATGTGAATAAAAAAAAAAACAAAGAGAAAGCATACCGAATAATGGAGATATAAAAGGCCATAGGGACCATCGTGCGGAAGTGAATAAACAGACTTCTTTTACCCTCGAGATACCATAATGTTATTATTAGGAACATTATAGGGAAAAAAGGCAAGATCCCGCGATGGAGATTGACAAGTACTTGGCTCAATAAAGAGTGCAAAAAAGTGGACTTCGCATGACGTAAGGAAATTAACATTTTAAGTGGGAGAATGGAAGGTCACGTTGCGCAAATTCCTTGGATGAAACAACCTGCGAATGAATTAAATATACAGTCGTAAGCTATGTCTCTTCTCCAATGTGTTCTCAGGCTAGGAATGGAGAGACGACTGAAAATACTGCCTGTATCATTTTCTGTAAAAACTGGAAATTTTACGCCAGTTGAGCGTTGCTCAGGGTGATGAATATATAATGATTTGGCTGGTAATCAAAAGATAAGCAAGTTGAAGCTCACCATTCTGGCTAAATATTATGATTCGGCGAAGAATATTTCCATATAAAAGGCATTTCTCACTGCAGCCCACAAAGGAGGGATCTTATACATTTTGCGTTATCCTGAGAGAACGAGAAAATTAGTAAACGTTGGATTTTTCTCACACCTTAGTCGGCACACATTTATAAATATTAGGAATTATTTTTTTAATTGCTATTAAAAGACTCGACTGCCCAATGACTCCTTGCGTAAAAAAATATCAGAGGTATCATCCGGGAAGTTGGTTTTATTTAGAAATTAAAAGTTCAAAATTCGTTCAAACTTCGATGGAAGTGATAATTGAACAAATCTTGTGACAAGTAAAGTGTCTCATGCAATTGCTGTCAGAGGTATGTAGATTAAACCAATTCTCTCTTGATTCTTTATCTGAATGCTCACTTAGAACAATTTCGTGGTTTGTTTAACGAGCGTAATTTGCTCCATTATTTATATAAATGGTAATTTGATAATTGTTATCTCCTTACCACCAGAAACCTACCAAAATAAAATCCTCTCAGATGAGTAAGTTGAACATGTTTCCTGAATATATTAAAATATAAAGAACAAAATGTTCCTTTTGTAATTACTTTTCTCTTCCTGAAAACTCATAATTTGTATGGTTTAAAAAAAAACAAATACTTAAATTTGTATCATTATATTCGCAATTTAATTCGTTAATATTATTTTCAGGAATACGTCTTAGTCACACCGATCACAATGGAGTGTTAAATTTAGAAGATCATTAGTCTTACCTCTATGTACGTTACTTGAATTATTTAATGATAGTTATTTCAGAATTCAGAAGAATTCTTTAACTCATGAGTACGTCAGGAAATCATGGTAGTGTGGTATTATCACAACATTTAAGTATCATATAAAAGGAGCGGTACTATGGGTGTTGGTTATTTAAAAACGAGAGCCAATGTTTTTACAGAAATACTTTGGCAGCCGTGCGTGGTGTCGGAGGGACTTTCATATTTAACAGCGGCAGTAACTCCTAAGGTCGTAGCAACCGGAGCGTAGTAACCGAGGCTGGGGGAAGCCCTCTTCAACGACACCGGCTCTCCCTCGAAGTTCGGGAAAAGTGAGTGTTTAAAAGACTGAGCTTGGAAATGAAGAATTTTTTAGGGGCTGAGGAAATGGGAACCTCACCAAGGTTTATGGAGGCTTTTCAGGAGAAAGTTTAGACCAGTGATGTTTTTACGCAGACAGCCGAATGGGGTAATTACTCAACTCTGAAAAGGGTCTCTTTATTTGCTCCAAGGGATGGAGGGGGCGAGGCTTGAAGGAAAGACTCCCTAGATATGATGGGAGCTTAGAGGGCGGTGGAACGGAAATTACGTGCGCGCAGAGGATGTGGGAAAACAACGCGTTGTACGCGTACGCAGGGCAGTCTGGGGCATGATTATCCCCAACTTTTATTCCTTTTTGAGGTCTCATGATCTAAATATGCGCGTATGCTTGCCAAGCTACCCAACGACGCACGACAGGGGGTGCGAGATCAAACAGGGAAAGGAATGTGGGCAGTGGGAATTTAGCTAGAGCGAAGTTCGCTTTTTTCGGTAGCCGCACCGTTTGCTGCATCATTCCGTGACTTTTTCGTCAGTTCTCGGATCACATATTACGCGCATGTTTGTCCACACTTCTTTGTGCTAGCGAGTGGCAAACAAATACCTCAATGGAGAAAGAAAGTGATTCCCTTTAATTTTTACGTTAAAAATCATTTTTTCTTCTCCATGAGTGAAAATAAGTCATAAATTGCAACGTTTATCGCAGATAAACTTCTGAATATCCTAAATTATAGTTTTACGTTGCGACATATTTTACTAACAGGCTTAAGGTCATCACAAAAGATTGCTGGGACTAACGCCCGTGTGATAAAGATTATACCAGATTCTATGATGCTGATCAAATGTGGTACTAGACTCCTGTAATGTAATTTTTGTATACCCATTCACACAGCAGTTCTAAAAGTTAATTAATTCTATGAGGGACCTTGAGAAGCGTGATAAGCCTCCGACTTTGGACGGTAATCTAGGGGAATAGAGCAATAACAAAACCATTATAGGTGAAGTATACTCCTACTAAAGCGGCGTGAGGGGAATGGTCCTTTCAATCTCTTCACGACTATGAAAAACGCTGTCGTTGCCTCATCTCAAAATATAATATAAGCTGGGGCGTTTTTCCTACTGTTCGTGCAAAATGGAAGTTGTCCCTTTTGAAATCCTTCAGAGTTGGAACACAGCATACGAATTCACTCCAAAGATACTCGCGGAAAGGTGGAGATGCAGCCAGGTGCCGGGTGGCGATTTTGTGACCACTTCCTTCTTCCAACGAGGTTGGTGGCACGGCGTCTTCGAGCGCCACTGGAGCACAACTAAAATACGAGCGGTATGAATAACCTACCAACCACACTAATCAGCCCTAATAATGATATGATAGATATATTTAAGCGAAACTGATACTACTAAGCCTTAATGCGTTTCAAATGCACTCAATCATGGTAGTGGGGCCCGTTTCTTTTCCTGTGCCGCCTGTAGTTTCCATGGTACCCAAAAAATCACTCAGCTTGGGAGAAGCTGAGGGTGTTGAAATCATCGGGAATGGAAACCGTGCCTATCAGTCAGTACCCCCGTACTCTACCCTCTAGACTACCCAGCTCCTAATGGCCAATGTTTGCTACAAAGGAAAGTTGCTGCACCATGTCTCAACACCTTGTAGTATTTGAGCAGTGTGCCATTGACCGATCACCTTTCGCGGGAAATGTGGTGGTGGCATGCATATGGATTGTTGCAGTTAAACGAAAATGTACCTCCTTCCCTGTAAAACATGTCCTTGTAAAGTGTGTTGTCTTTATGCTGAAAACGAGGTGCGCCAGTTATATTTAAATACTAAAATAAACTCAAGTCACCCTCTCTTAGTTTTATGCTTATATTATGAAAATAATTTGATTAGAATAAAATAGTTAAAGAAATTTAAATATTAATTCTATGGAGAGCGATGAACCAATCACGCGAATATTTTGGTGACCATTGATCATATTCCATATTCTACTAAAATTTTAGGACTTAGTTATTCGGTACGTTCCATTTCCCGCTAATGTCTCCAAAATTCATAATGGTCTGGGGCGTCTTAAAAGAATCAGAGACCCATGGACAAACCAGAGTTTTGCTAATACGTAGCTAACCGCTCAGAGGAATAAACACGAAAATTTTCAGTAAAATGAAACATTTAAAGGTACTTCCAATGCTATCACTATTTATATATTATACAGTATAACGTTTCTATATAAATTGACTGCAAATAACAAAATACTCGGAGGTGCTCGTAATGGATCCCCAGTGAAACTGCCCAACGTGTTGAATGCGTTAAGACGGCCCTGATAGGTATGCCACTGTTTTTAAAAGGGCCATAATTAACTTTATGGAATTTTTACGAGTTCATACCTATAGAAGAGCTATAGGGCCCCGAATTTGAAGCACTAGGCGTCCTCAGGCGCAGCAAAGCCTAAATAATTAGTTCTTGATCCTTTCATTCATATCTACATCTCAACCAAACATTCCAATAGGGATCTGCAACTCCGATAGTGATAATATTTTACTATTATTTAAATAAACTTAACGGTACTTTCGTACAACCGCAGGGGTTCATTTAGCTTTATGGGCTGTGATAATTACCATTTTTTAGCTTATATGAGATGAATGTTAATTTTAATTCAAGAATATAAACAACGGAGATATTTATCCACGATGCTTGTGCTTACTCGTATATCGATTGCTTATGTATGAGATGCTTATGCATGTATCGATTTAACTTCCGATGGAAATGAGCGTAGAAATGTGCTGGTTTTCTAAGTTTAGAATGACCCTTCATTTAAAATGTAAACAATAATAATCTTTTTAAAATGCGGTTATAGTATACAGTCGATTCTTTTGCAAATAAACATTTATATAGCTTTACTGCGGTTCCGTCGTTTTCCTACCTACATTTTCTACATTATTTCATGAGAAATTATCAGTTACAAAATTTGATTAAACAGTGAGTTTCTTTGAAAGTTTGAGAGAAAATATTAGTAAATATGTACATTTTTTTCAGGTGGGTAGAATATTTTATTAATTGAAAATTAAGAGCTTGTTCGTCCCCTTAGAATTTATAAATATTAATATATGTGCTTCTCGCTTCCGATCGTAGAATGTCTAATTCAATGTCAACTATCACAAGTGAAAATTATAACAGTACCTGCTACATAAGCACTCCTCAGGATTGGAGGGCCAGGTGCTGTGTAGCAGTCAATGCGAGCAGCACGAAGTAGCATAACCACGTCGCCGATACTGCAATTGCCGATGAACCTGGGGACAGAGAGTAGGAAATGGAAAATTATGTTTCTGAGAATTATAACCAAAATTAATATCCACTAACCCAATACATGTATAGAAACATAAATTGAAAATTATATTCTAAAAAAGAGTAATCATATGGAAGAAATAAGTACATGGATGATTGGGTGCACACATGTTCATAAACAGCTACATAAATTGTGTGCATAACACATACACAATGCACATGAATTGTATACCTATATCAAACTTTTTCTGTTTCGAATCTATATATTTCGTCTTACACAAATTGAAAACAACTTCCTATCTTACCAAAACCTCTCACTTCTTCTCTCGGCCCACTTTATTGACAATATCTTTCTCCTCTGACATATCACCATGATTTACTTCTCAATTTCACTTCAGAAGTCAATTTAACTTTTTGTAAACTTCACCCCCTCCGATTCCAACATTTCCTTCCTCGATGTAGACATCCGCCTCTATAATCACGATTTCATTACTTCCTTAAGCAGTAAAACCTCCAATCTCTAACAGTACCTTCACTACCAAAGCGGCCACCCAATCCATATCCCAATCCACCTTCTATCCCAATAAACCCAATACACCTTCCATTCCCAACTCCCTCTCCATCCGCGGCCATTGAATCAGCAACTACACAACGCCCTCACTTGACCATTATCTGACAGACTTTGCCCTCCGGAAACCCAGACCCGCAACTAAAAAGAAACATTCTCTCTTCCTCCCCACAATACGAACGTGTCGAAATCCAAAACTTCCACATCTGACTCAGGACTCAACCATTGCACCTCATGCTTCACAGGAATACATAGACTGAAAACTTATCTGAAAGGAATTCTACCCTATCATAAAATACACCGACATGACTTCCTCTCTTTTGCACCTAGTCAAATCCACCAATTCCTTTACAAGCTCTTCCAACAAATATTCCAGCCCTCGCCGTGCAATCACCGCTGATGCAAAACGTAGCAAATCCTCCGTTCCCCGCCACCATTCCACCTCTCCACACAACCCCCCATAGTCCCCCTACCTCTCTCCTATGCCAACTGCCTCAGCGTAAATGTGGTCTATCATCTCTTTTTCAATATCTGCCCTTTATTTCACATGGACGAATGTCCAACCCCGTTGGCCAGTCGAATGAATAACCATCGCTCTTCTTCCAAATCCGATTCCAATGTTTCACTTCCCTTCCCCACGTACTCCGCCTCTCACGACATTACTTATCACCTCTTCCGTACCCTATCCATCTCAGAATCCCTCCCCAACTCCTCACCAGCATCCAGATACTAAACCCAAGAGCTTTCCTACACCCTCGCTTTCCGATCGTATGGAAAACCCGGCCTTAATATTCATAAATAGAGCAGCATACCCTTTTTTCCCTTTAACCCCTCAACGTTCTCTTCCCTAAGAGGATAGTCTTCTGCGGCCGAGGAAGGCAAAAGTCTCCGTTAAAAATTAGTATGCAAGTATTTGTGCGGCCCGTGTATACCTACAAATATAATACGTGCCCCGAGAACACTCATATAAATATAAATATATATATATATATATATATATTTATATATATATATATAAATATATATATAT
>LYUA01001994.1:225790-236155 GCA_002093875.1 Calopteryx splendens | reverse complement strand
CCCCCCCTACCCACTCGAGGGCTCGCTTGCCGTTTTGTGAGCTCACCGCAGTGGACCCCAGCGCGAAGCCTCTTGGGCGGATCGATTGTCAATCTCCGAGGGGGGATCACAGAAAAGTGACCCCAAATTTCCGAATCTGATTACGTAAACAAATCATTATCACCCAAGTTCATTTGACGTCGCACTGGCAATTCCTACTCTAGGAAATCGTATCGTACCGAGGCACCGTTACCTTGGATTCGCATCCTACGTACTTGCACCGATCTTAGACATTGGGTTCAAGGTACCGATACCTAGTTTTCTTGAACTAGGTACCTAATCTTGGAATCATCCACTGTGGCAGTTAAAGAACATTCGCAATTCCCATTTCTTAGCTATTTAACTTTATAGTGGGTTAAACCTGGATAAATGACCGTCCTTTTGTATTGGTATTTCGGGGTGTTAGAAAATAAAGGTGCTCCAGTCCAGTCCAGCCCAGCTCCAGTTTTTTAACCCTTGTGAAAGGGTTGCGGAAATTTCCAAGACACATGTACCTACAAGAGTTTAAGGGCATTTTGAAAATCGCATTCTAAACCCTTTTCTTCTCCTTGCTTTTCTATATCAGTCCCTTTTTCCAGCCGTCCGTCCCCTCAGCGTCTATCCCTCATAGACGAACGTCTCGCCAGGGTATAGGGCTGGGCCATACGAATTTTTATTTGCATGTAATGTTTTATCGTTTTTTATTGAATGTTTTTATGATCCATTCATTGAAAATAATTATGAGCCAAATGACTAAAATAAGGCAGTAAGGTTTGTGTTTGTGCCGTGTGGCCTGAAATCTTTTGATTTGTAGCTGTGTAATTGATTTCCTCCAAAAAGAGAGTGAGAGAGAGCTCTAGAATAAACTCGATGGGAAACTATACTAGGAATTGTAGACACTAAGAGAGTATGAGAGTAAAATTACTGGAGAGGTCTAAAAATCTAAAAAAAAGAGAAATCGAATTAGACGTTTATCTTATCTAACAGCGATGAAGCGAACCCTTTTCTAAGAAATTATGTTTGGGCCTCGTAGTAGTTGTAATAGTTAATAGACAAGTCGTCTAACAGCTGAGGTCCCTTGCGCCTTTAGGGATAGGTACTTATTATGGTAATGTAAGACATTCTGGGAATGGAGGAAGGGTGGAGAGAAACCCAGCGCATGCATTAATTTACTCTTAGCACCAGACATCAAGGGGTCATCACAGTTTAACGCACCATCCGACGGACTTAGTACTTTAATGCTATCCACTTGGCACACAAGTAGGGATTGTGGTACTACTGAAAAACTCTTCCATCTCAAGGATTCGAACCCGAACTTAGGGGTGGGGAGCCAGTACGCTAGACACTGCGCCAACCGAATCCTCTCGGACCTTTTTTACAACCTTGCATTGCGCTCTCATCTGCTCTTCTGGTTAATGGTAAACCTACGTGATCTGACCTATTCGCGGATAATGATGTTGAATGCACCAATTTAAAAGAAAGTGGAAGGGTGCCGGGCGAATGGAGGTGGGCGTGGGTTGGAGCCCGTGCGTGGTCTTCCTCCCCGCACCCGCACCCGACCCCCTCTCCTTTCTCCCTCCCCACCGTTTCGAGTCCTTCATAACCACCCGATCGATTGCCGAATTTTACAGCTCACCAGGGACGTCGTTTCAGAGACTTGAAAATCCTCTCTGTTTAATATCTCAGCCGCCTTCGTTTCGATCGCGTGAGCGTCACTACTCCGATCAATTCACGTTATTTCATTTCATCTTAACGGGAACCACCCGTTAGTATTATCCGAGGCATTTGACGGCCTCGGCCAGCATTCATCTGCGAGAAGCGGAATTCCCTCTTGTTGTACTTTTACGACTATTTGGCGGAAAATTTGTGTGGACCTTCTGGACAGGCAAAAGTTTCAATGGGGAAACGAGTCGGACAATTATATTTAATATTAATTACCAAGTATGCGATCATTTAACTCTGCTCCTTTTTATGAGAATATTGATTGGGCCCACACTGGGTCTGTAGTGGAATCAAAATCCTACAATTTTGGTTTATTTAGTACAGAATGTTTGGTAACTGATGCCGAATTGTGAAGAGAAGTCGGGAGCAAACGCGTGGATCGAGCCACGGAAGGCGTCACTTTCAGGAGGGACATGATGCTCATGCGGCGGGGAATAAATCATTCTGTAAGCTCCCCCGTTACAAGGAGAGCGGATGGCTCGGATCGTAGCAAGATGGCGAACTGGACGTTTTCCAAGTCGTTAGCAGGTGTATACTTCCTCGCAGAACCATGTTATATTCTCCCATTTTGAAAGTATGGGACAGTGAAACTTATCTGTCCTTACTCATTTCGTACCCTTTGTGAAAATTCGTCGTTATATTTGCTGATAAAAATAAAGCTAAAGCTGAGTGAAGTGAGACACTAATCCATGGGTGACTCAATACCAGATGCTCTCTCTCCCTCTTCATAGGTCTCGGCTGACGATTTGTTTACGCGAAGGAACATTTTAATACCACATGTGCAATGCACAGAAAATATGTGTACATTAAATCAAGTGATTAAAAAATGTCCCGTCACTCTTAATTGAACTGCTCTCGTAAATTCCATTGAACTAACCAGGTTAGTGAAAACCATATTTTCGTAAATAATTTCTCTACCTTTAATTAATTAATATTGAACAGGGATTCCTTTATTTTTTATTGCCTTTGGATAAAATTTTCACCGCGGAAAAGTTCTAGGATATTTTTTTTATTAACAAGATTTAGCTGTGGACTCACGACAAAATTTTATAATTCGAAATGAGCGGATATCGTAAAATGACTATAAAGTTCAAGTTTTATATGAAGCTAAATATGGCCATGATAGTTGTAAAAATTCTGAAACCAATATAATTTTAGAGGTAATAAAGATTCGTATATCCATGAAATAATTGGTAAACGGGAAGAGGCAAGCGACGGAAAATGCTTACGCCTCCTGTCTCCTGCGTCCCAATAACCTGCTAATTCTAGCGTCTCTGATTAATTAATTCAAATTCATTTTCCAGTTACGTATGCTCTAATGCGATACATTAAATAGGCATGTTTTTTCACTGAAAACTTAATGCACGTGAAACACCTTTGATATTACAATTTGTGTTTGTAGGAAAGTTGATAAATGTTATTTAAACACGTCTCTCTCCGTTTTAAATATTCTCATAAAATGTTCTTTCTATTTTTTATTAGTGTAAACTGCATTTGAGAAGAAGAAGATATAGAAAAAAAAAGACTGCAAGAACGAGGACGTTTGCATAGTACTGCGTCCAAGAAGCGTGCACTTAAAGTTCCTCGTGTAGTACTATCCCTCCCTTGAGTTAGAGTTCAGAAAACGTTTTCTTCCTGAAATATTGTGATTCATGAAAATTAATTAATTTAAGTTACTCCAGGCTTCTTTTAAATTTTAATTCAGGTGGTTTCCTAATTAAAAACGTGAAAATTATTTTTAAAAAAACTGTCTTTTTATCTTATCCTGTCGTTTGTTTTTCATTGTGAGTTTAACTTTCGAAAAATTCAGACAGCGTAAATTCCATTTGGGTCCAATTTTGTAAGCCGGTATTGATCACACATAACTATGACCTCGACACTTGTGCGCTTCTGTTCATAATCAGGCAATTCATTGAATGATCTTATCACCATACCCTTTACTGACCACTGATTGACATTCAGGAGTTTCATTTTAATTTTTTAAATAAAAATTTAACCTAAGATGATGTTATTGACATTTATCGATTTATTATGCAATACTTTTGGTGAACAATCAGGTTTTTTTTCAATACACGGGAACCAACTTCATAAACTTCACTGATGCAGGGAGGCTAATCAGCTAAGATTTAACCAACAATTCCATTACTTTCCAGATTTTCCGTATCCTTTTTTGTATTTGGAAACGTTTACATCTCTCGTTGAGAAGTTTTGCTTGGAGAATACTCGGCCGGACGGATCAAGACCAAACTTTTAGCAGACCGTTTACTTGAAAAAGTTCTTAAAAGCGTTCTCTTTTCTTCTTATTTGTCCGTCTCTTGCGTAATATTCGAATCACCCCCATTTCCTCTCGAACCCCCGCTTCCAACACCTCATTAATAACGAATGCTTTCGCTTTCCATCTTTCTATTCTCTCCTTTTGTCTCTCCCCCGCCTATTGCGGCGAGAGAGGATTCTTTCAATCTTCCTCCTCCCCTTCCCCCTACATACACGTCCTTTGACGTTACTTATCCGTGAATTATCATTTCACTCCATGCGAGCAACTCCCACCGTTCCACCGGACCCAAGTGGAGAATTCGCACGATATCGTAAATGTTGTTCAAAATGCGGCCAACATTTCGTAGAAGAATTGCGTCCGAGTTCAAGGAAGGACTTGGATAGCCACGTTGCCTGGTTGCCAAACCCTTTGTGTGTCCAAAATAAGTTATCCAGTCAAATATCCATTGGCGAGGGAGCAGTGACTTCGTCATAAACAAAATTGAGAGCACTCTGCCATATGATAATATTCGTTTAGGTATATCACTACTAATGTGTGGGACCTAGTAGTACTTATGCTCTCTTCCATTTTATTCATACCTGTCTTCATCTTTTGATTTCTATCTAAATAATATTTTATGCTTTTCATCACAAGGATCCGCGGTTTTTTTACTGTGATATCCTAGTACCTATAGAATTATTTTTTTTAAATTAACCTGTGGCAATTTTAGTACACGATAAGTGGACTGATGAAGTTTTCACATAGTATTAGATATTGTGTAATAAAGTTTCGCTTCCCGTTATCATTCATTACGTACATATTTTTCATAATGTCCATCGACACACCGCCGTCTCCTCGTCTTGAATTCGTGCACATTAATTTCGATTTATTCTCTTTTATCTCAAACGGTTTCGAATATAATTTTTCCTCCTTCGATGGGAAATGGTGAAGGAAATATCACATAGCAATGTGAAATGAAATTTTTATCTTGCAGAAATAACTGCAGTTCTTATGATTTAATTCCTAGGCTGCAGCTAACTGCAGCTCGATATTCGATTGCCATCGGCTCGGTTTTTTCTTTTTCCTCATGCAACCGATTTTCATCCAACAAGGAAGCCATTACGTTGAATGGACCTGAATCACGCGTTGTTCCACACGTGATGGAGGTTAATTTTCTTCTTAATCAACTAGCTTTCCAATATTGTCGACCCGTATGCTCCATCCTGTGAGCAATGAAATTATCTTAGGAGACTTGCACCGACAATGATAAGGCTTGTTATAGTCTTAGTGAATTTAATGAGGAACTTAACGTGATTAAGTTAATGGGATCAAATTACGTCCTCAGATAAAAACGAGCTTTGAGATAAAAATTCACAGTCCTCTTATCTAGCGTTTGTAATCTATAATTACGCGAGATCTTAGATTTCCCGTGGTAAGTGTATTACGTCCAATTATATCGAAAAGATGTTTTGGAAGAGAAACGATTCATCATCATTGGAACAGATTTAATTCAAATTAAGTGACACTTAACCATGTCGTGCATCTCAACTCAAATACTGAGACCCAAAGGAAAAAACGTCATGTTGTTCTTTCTAAATTTACTGATAAATACATTTTAGGTATTTGGATGTGTTGAGAACAATCCTGGTGACAAACATGGAGTAACCCTAAGATCTCTGTAGCCCACTCACCAATTTTGTTATCATATTATTGAAAGAGGCGGGAATTCTGCTTTCCATGTCCAAGGCGAGACTCGAAACTTCGAACTTCGGGCTAGCATTTTTTTCCACAGCACCATAATTAATCCGTTCGGTTTTCTTATGCCTTAATTGTGATCTCTTTTTATGTACTTAATAATTTACCGTTTAATATAACATTTAATAATTAAAACTTCTATTATCCTTTTCTTTTGTTGAGTAATCAGATTGTATGCTTTTAAGAAATTATCGTTTATTTGAGGAGGGAGTGACAGATACGTTACCGCGGTGAGGGAGAGAGAACTGCTGACCACCTTGGTTGTTGTGCAAAATCACCTTATAACAGAGTAACAAACTTTTATAGAAGCATTATAATTTCAGGTTTATACAAGTCGTTTAAACTACTATATTTGCGTGAATACATTCCTACACGGAGCGTTTGAAGATGGTGCACCCAATTATAAAATGATTTGGAATTAATTCCTATGATTCGGGCGAGATGGTGTGAATTTTAAACTTTACGAGAGAATCGAAAGGTGCACTATTTCACTAAAATTTATTTAACTACGAATTCGGTTTCCATGTTATACATCATCCTCAGATGATGATCACCTGAAGATGATATATCAAATCAAAACCTAGGTTTCAGTTAAATCAACATTTTATGGAAAAACCCACCTTTCAATCCTCTCGCAACGAAATGGAATATTTGTTTCTGTTGATTCCACCTTTGAGTAAATGTTAGGGAGTCACGTTCAGGATTGCAGAGGGGTTACCTTCCCTTCCAGTCTCCAAACCCCCCCCTCCATCCCCCTCCCTTCAAATGCCCTTTTATTAAAAAAGGAATTGCCTCTCCCGCTTCCCCGATCAATGTCCCCTTATTTGCAAATATTCTCGTGACTCATCCGAAATTCAGCGCGAGCCAATGGTCCCAACTCATCTTCTCATCCGGGAAAACACCTTGCTTCTCAACGCCTTTGGTCTCTTTTGCTAAATACAAGTCTTCAAATCGCATAGGTATCCTTTTTAAAATCCTATCCTCTGTGCCAATTTCTTATGCCTGCTAGTTTCGTTAGTTTTTTTTTCTTATGGAAAAAAATTCCCTGGTCGTTTGGCAGTAGCTTCGCGGTAAAATGCCTACTAAATCAAATTAGTTTCGCGTGTCATCGTACTTGCAACCGTGATGCCAACAACAGGGAATGTGGATAAAGGACAGCAAACCGTGACTCCACCCACATGTAATCAACTCGCTCTGAGGGATGTGATCCTTCAGAAGGCGGCCGTTAATATTCATTTCAAGAGGGGAAGCAAGTAATGCAGATTGAAAATAAGTTTCAGCTTCGATAAGCAAATTTGGTCACCGTAAATTAGGAAGGGAGGACCTATCCATAAAAGTATGGTAATAACATACCCCGGTGTAAGCTAACAATCTGAAGGTGTTGCACATGCTGTTAAAGAGTGTATTGATTATGGACGGCGAACCTTTTTGGACCCTCAGGCTAATTTAAGAGATAACCCCTTGCGAGACGAGAACTGGGCCACGGTTGGTAAAATATCGATGGCCATCATACTAACGTGGGTGGTGTTTATTTTCACGATCGGTATCTCCTGTTAGTGGAAACAAATTTAGCAATTTAATGAAGGATAAGTAGCGGGAATAGAGCTTTTTATTTGGGCGAGTCTTGCGGTGTCTATCACCCTCGGGGAGAAAAGGAAAAGACCTCAGTGGGGGTTTATGGAAGGAATTTAGGTGGGGAGATGGTTGTTTTCTGCTCTGAAAGGAAGGGAGGACTCCGAAAGTAGATAGGATCAGGGATATCGAAAGGATAGTGTTTACATGAGGCCGTTGGTTTCTTGGAGTTTTCATAAATTGCCTGTAATCTTCAATTATTGTGACTTAATTGCTTTGGTAAAATGAAAATCACACGCATCATCTTCCCTTAGGATGCCCACACTATCAAGACTAATTGGATGTTTTACTCCCTCCAAAATAATTTTATTTCCCACACTTGGCTCCGATACAAATTGCTATCAGAAGTCATCGACGCAAATTATAATGATGCATACATTTTTAGAGTGAAAATAGTTATCAAATGCCATTGTTCACTAATAATTTGAGGGATCTAAAATCCAAGCGGTGTAACTCTCTTGTTACTAAAACTTCGCGGGAAGCGGGATGCTCCCACAAGGGAAGCAACTTTCCTAACTTTTTTTATTTCCGAGCTCCACCATCACATTCAAAAGCGACATCCTGGTTGATTATTCTCTTTAGATGGAAAGCAGTCTGAATTGAGCAAGCGAAATAGCTGTCTAAGTAGCTCCCCCATTTGTGTATAGGTTCCTTGTAATGTGTGTCCTGGGCTGTCTTGTTCATAAGTGCGCAAGTAGGTGTTGACTGAGGATTCCTCACTCATTGGTTGTATGCCGTCGGTATTTTCTGTATTTCATGATTCGGCGAACACAACAAAGATCCGAAATAGTAGTCCTTTCTTCCACTGGTACAAATTAGATCACGTCCCACCGTCAAGCCGAGGAAATAATTTGGGTGAAATAAATACAATTAGTTGTCGATGAAAATAACATAATTTTTTTTTATTAACTAGCACATTTTTTAAGTTGATCGTATTTAAAATATGAAGTGGTCTGAGATATTTGGCATTTATCCAGATCTTTTGAGTCGGCCCGGTGGACGTTTGGCAATCACTTTTCCATTTTTTCCCGCCTGTGATGATGTGCTCGCGGCCACTCAGTGTCACCCCCAGATATATTACGTATATATTATGTTTATGCCTGGGGGGGGGCACGCAGCGAATTGGGACGTTGGAAAGTTGTGACTGGGGTGCATTGAAGTGAAATATCTGCCTTCGCAAACGGCCCTTTCTGCTTAAGCCACGGGCTGCGTCGTCGGGCGGGAGCATAATAATTCCACGCCCCACCCCTCGCGTCCTGTGACACGACCGGCTTTTGTATTCCTCCGCGTGCCCGGCGGCGTGTGCTTATATCTATTTTCATATGCGGAGGTTATAAAGTACTCATTTTGAGCGCGTCATAATTCCTCCGCGCCTTTCTCATTTATTTTCATTTGTTTTTTTTTTATTTTGGCGGGATATGAGAAACGGTAGACGCGCAGAGTCAGAGGGAGAGAAAAGAGAGGTCTGAAACAATGGAAAATCATGGTCTTTTTTATTATTCTACGTAGGCATATAGACGCGATTCTGGAGAAAGTCATCGCCAAATTCATGGCGCACGCTCCTCCAGCTTGGTCGAAGAGAAATGTTGCCATGACTTCGCGGTTCCGAAAATTTTGAATCATGGAATTAAGTTATTCAATATATTGATGGAAGTATTGAATTATTACGCTCTCCTGTGCTATGAAGGCTTCCACCACATTTGATGCTGCTTTTTACATTTCCCTACCTTCCCTTCCGCCTTCTACATATTTCAGCACCCCCCACCCACCCCAACCTCTCCTACTTCGTCACCTTTCTACTTCTTGACCCCTTAAAACAACTGCACAGCCTGACGCCATCCAAGAAACGTGCTCTCAGTATAATGTTCGATGCTATCTTGTGTCAGTGACCTTTCTGTCCTATGCACTCTTTAATTTAGTCGAAAACGGAAAACAGAATCAAAGATTAAACAGACATGATCATTGTCTATGGAATGAAATCCAAACTAACTCACCAGAAGGTGAATGATAGTAGATGCTTCGAAGGTTTTCCTTTCCGATTTAATCCACATTGGAGCTTTTCTCAGGGTTTTGAGAGATAAAGATGTATTTTCATGTGACGGAAATGTTTTTTTTAGGGGTGGTGAAGAAATAGAACAGAGGAAATACGACTTATACAGGTAGGAGGCATGTGGTGTGGATTTAAGTAGCATTATAAAGTTGAATGTATTTCAGGAAAGAGAAAATGCATTAGCATGGTGTAGTAAAAATTTTATTTGATGATATATGAATATCACTTTGGTACATTTACAGTTATAAAATGCCAATATTTATTCAATGAGGAGAAATGTTTGGCTCTCAAGTTACGTTTCTATTGGATTAATGAACAGGGAGCCTTTCTTCTCGGAGTAACTATTTTCTATAAATTTGGCGGTGACTTTGCCGTGCAACCTATTGGATTCGTTATCGATTGAGGAACAACGTTGCCTCCGTGGGAGGGTGAGGGAGAGGTGTCTCTCGGGAGGGGCGTTGCCTCAAAAGGAGTGAGGGACACCGGAGGCCTTCGTCTCCTTAGTTGTTGAGGGTCAGGGCCCTGTGGGTCTTAGGGTGTCCCGCCAAAGGGGGTGGAAAAATCCATAGGGCGATTCGATGGATAGAACTTCATATTATGGGGGAATGGCAGGGGATGGCGGGGGGTGGTGTAAGATGGTGTTATCGGCTGACACCCATCACGATTGCAGTGTCCCGAGGATGTGGATAGCAAACTGTGAAGTATATCCTATAACCACAGTAATCAAACCGAAGGTTGGTTTGGTGGTAAGGGTACAGGTCACTTAATACTAATCCCGACGGCATTTGTAATTCATTATTACAATGGGACCAATGGTATGGGGACCAGTTTTTTTTCTTGTGCTGCCTTCGGTTTCCCAGAATGAACTGGTAGTCGAAAAATAACACAGCTTGGGTGAAGCTGAGGGTGCCCAGAGGCGTCACCGGGAATCGAA
>LYUA01001994.1:176771-193131 GCA_002093875.1 Calopteryx splendens | reverse complement strand
TATCATTACTTGAAGAAAACTCACAGGAGCTGAAAATATTTTGACATACTCAACCTCTGCACTTCCTAAAATATATTTTTAGAACTGTTTAAGATTTTTAAATATAGTAACACCACTAACGATATTCTTCTCCTCTGTATCCTTTATAACATCATAAACACCAACCCTTTTTTTTTACGCCCTCTTGACACCCTCTCCACGGAACTTGGCCTTTCAACGCTCTAAAACATGTGCTCTCCTCCTATCAGCTCCTTCCCGAACTCCTCATGTCATTATAGTACTTGTTTACCCCTCTCACCAACTGAATGTCAAAAAAGGGTTTTTAGACATTCATATTTTTCTCTGATATTGAAGCATTCGCCAATAGACTGGCGTCGGAATTCACTGCATTTTTTTAGTCTTTATTTTCTTTGGGTGACTTTTTTATATTAGTTTCGCGCTTTTGATGAAAATGGGGTTGGGGTCATTGCATTATAGCATTTATCCAATCTGATTGTTTTTGCCCTTCTGGGTGCTAACACGTGGATTCCGTCGAGTCGCCTTGGCTCCGAATGGCGGCGGTCCACCTTTGGGGCCGCATTGCACTTGCATGAAACGCGCGGGAAAATGATCCCATGTATCATCCGATCCATCTCGTCTACGCGGTGTTTCATTTTCTTCTATATCCCCATTATCTTTTATGTACCCGCAAATGGCTAGAGGAGGGCTGGAACTGGAGTTAAGGGGGCGTTTCCACTCGGGTTTTTCTCCCTGCTGATTCCCGACCACTCGGAAAATGGTTAGTTAAGTTAGTATTTTATAACAATACTCAGAGAGAGAATATAGTTGCTTTGTAATTCCAAGAAACCGGATTCTTCTTCAGGAGAAAGATATCATCTGGATAATAATCAATGTTATTCTAATGAAAGCTTAATATACAATTCATGTGTGATCTAGCTAGTTGAGGGTTAACCGACATAGAGCGGAACTTTGCGAGCCATATTACTTTTTTTCCACGTAACCGTGTTTCTTAAGCATTCTTAAAAACTCCCCTGGCGGTCTATATTTGAGTGATTAAAGCTTTGGGATCTGTCCATCTGCTGATATGCAATGCCTACGTTAGCGTAAGGGCTGAATCAAGAAGACGATTTAGTTTTGAATGCTAATTTCCATTTCACTCACTATGCTACGTGAAATATTCCCTTCGGAATCAATTTCCATTTCGATCAAGATGTGCCCAGCGGGAGGAATATGCGGTCACCTGGGTGAAGCAATCCTTTGACCTCCGCCCCCCATAATGCATCAGGCGACGACTGCTCTCCCCCACCCCCTTTTCCAACCTACCCCCTCCCGATCCTCCTTTCCGCTCATTAAAAAACTCATTCCCTCGAATGTATTGATTTTTGTTCGAAATTATTTTTGTTTTTTCTTCCTTGCATCAATATATTTCGGTTTCTAATTGCCATTTAATCTACTAGCACAACATTGTTCATATGCATAGGTCTTTGAGCACAGAGGGGAAAATCGAATTACCAGAGAAAGAACCTCAACTCCCCTTTGTCAAAGGTACTGAATGAGGTATCGGTGATGTATTTGGTTTTCCATTGGAGGCACCCAGCCAACTATTAATTTCCAGTCAAAAATGCAAGCATAAATATAGACTTAAAATACATACAAGCATGCTTATCTTTTATGTCGTTACCTTCAAGGGTTGGTAATGCGATGGAAAGTCTGATATTAGGTCATGATATGGAATATCCTCCCTGTTTCTAATGCATTTCGTACAGCCCTATCCTTGCATTCGTCTTCCGGGTCTGTCATCTCCGTATATAGTTTCATTCGTCCACTTCTCCTAATGAAACTTGTAATATTCCATGCCTTAAGAATCTTTTCAACCATAATCACCCATGAAATTCTTGGAAAACCTCTCAAACACGTTTCTTATGTAAAGTTCTCTTTTATCATGCATCTGCTTGTTGGTTCCACTGTCATCCGGTATCTCATATTTTCAAAACCAGACGCCAATTATTTTTTCATACTTTCCTTTCACTGGTAAATCTAATCTACACTCCTAACAACATCGTTAATTTCAAGGATGTGAAGTATGATATTGTTGGTCACCAACAATGTATAAATGGAAAGATAAATTCGTAATTTTGAGCAATATTGGGTCTTGGAGTGAATGCATGTATTTTGTAACATTACATGTGAGAGTTGAGTGGGACATCATTACAAAATTGGTAGAAGAGCTCTGTACGTTCCATCCATTCCCCCCTGTCCACGCCATAATTGATAAGACTCGCTTCTCCACGTTCATATATATTCATTTGCCATTAATCTGAAAACCATTTTTTTGGCCTTTTACATCAGATGATAAATGTAACAAGGACAATTGAAAACACACTAGCCCTAGGTGTTGGATGGGAACCCACCTAGGCGGGAATCGAAACCGCGACATCTGGATTGATAGGACATTAGCCCACCAAGGCCGGCGAAATTATCGAAATTTCCTCCGAAATCCCTCTGCTTCCTCTGGGTTTATTTTCGACCGTTTGCGTCTTTTTCTCAGGGGGAAGCGAAATGGATCTTGAGATGCCGTAGCGATGAAAATAAACCACAGTAACTTCGAATTTGGAAAAAAATATACCCCCGTTAAGACTGACGACATAAGGATGAGATTTGGGTAAGAGTAAATATTTTTTGCGAAGTTGTATCCGATTTTTGTTTCATCCATTCGCCTTAGTATATAAGATAAACTTTTATGACTTTTTTTCGAATTCGAATACGTTCTAAGTTGAATTCCCGCGTGCCAGCATGACGGTGGCTATAAATGCTACAGCACACTGATATATTTGTTAACAATTCTTCTTTCGCCGTGCACAGAGTCTATCCAAAAGAAAACAGCTCTCTACGAGACGGTAGTTGAGAGAGGAGGGTATCTTTAATCAAACTACGAACGAATCGAACGGAGGTAAACAGGACGCCCAACCTCAGCGGAGTAACGTTACCAGTTTTGCCTCACCACTTGATAATGAATACTATTTGTGCGACACCCATGATGACCTAATACTAAATAATAAAAGAATCGTTACAAGGTTGTATATTTTCCAATACTTTGCTGACACCAAGGGCTTAGGTACAAGGCTAGCTTTTCCCGATATTTATTTAAAACAATCTATGGGCCTTGATTGTTTCTAGATCCGAAAATTAAGTAAAAATCACAAATTATTCACTCATAGTTTCATTTATAAATATTTAGGATTTTGCCAGATAATTATATTTTAACAGTTGATCCTTTTAATTTCTCCTTCCTTCAGAAACGAACCCATCGATTTGTATTTAATTTTAATGGGTCTATGCCTACCCTACCGGCAGGTTGTCGAATCTGCTTGTTTAAATGATCAAGAGGAGCACTTTGCTCTGCTGCGGAAATTCTCTACGTTCCGGGAAGTATTTAATTTTAATAATTCATGAATAAATCCCATCTGACATTGGTTCCATAAATTCCACGGTCACGGGGTGAGCGCGGGGAGTGAAAGAGCAGGAGGCCATGCCACGCGGACAATGGTTTGGACCTCTCGGATTTCTTCCCTCTCCGGTCTGAGGTCTGTTGAATGACTCCATCTGCACGCCCGCGCGTTACGATCCGCCTCGCAATACTCGTTCCCTCATTCGGCACTTCACCCCTCCTCAATCCCCTCATCTTGCCCTCGACTTCGCCCCTCACACCTCGCGCCCCACGAAGCACACTTCAGATATTCGAGAGAGAGAGAGAGAGGGAGGATGATGGGGGTTTTATCCGACGCTCCTAATAATTTCACCTTTGCCCCTGCCATCAGGGGTCATTATTATAGCGGGGCCCTTTCTTCAAGCCTGTCGACAGGAAGGTCGTTTCTTAAGTCCCCTCCAAAAACTCTTCCTTCGGCAATCTATGGCCAGTGCTTCCCTTTGCCCACCTCCTCTCTTCTTCCCCGCACTTTCTAGATTCCCCGCCACTCCCCTGCCACCCCCACCAACCCCATTTCCGTCCAACGCACTACCCCTCCACTCCTCTCCCCGAGGACATTAGATTGGGGGGGGGGGTTGTCTGTTCACCTGAAGGTGTTGGGGGTTCTTTGTGTTGAGAACTCCGGATTGGGCTTATTACCGCGGATTGGAGGGAGTGCTCCTTAGATATAACGATGTTTCCCTAGGAGTCTCTTTTAAAAGGGCGGACTTCTATATCGCCTTGCTTGTGGCTAATTACGTTCCCTTCTCGAGAGAGAAATCTTTTCATCTCGGCGCGATTTTGAGCAAGAGAACTGTTCTTAATTTACCCTGCAAAATAAGTTGCCTCCCCATTGTCAACCACACTGAGCGGGTTTTCGTCTGGATTGTAATCGTTATAGTTCATCATCATTATAGTGTAAATGAAGATGCCAGTTCATGTTATAACCATAATCCGTTTCAATGAAAATAAATAATTTTATGTTCCTCAAATATATTTCCTTGTAATCAGGTGCATTAATGTTTTCTAGGTGTTCGGAAAAACGTTTTTTTCAATATATATGTCCACGGTTGTTATTCATAATGCTTTGTTATTTAGCAGTTAAAAACATATAGTGGTGAATTTTTACACTATTGCTGAGTGTAGGTAGTTGGGATTACCAAATGTGGGATTATACAAATTTAATTAAGGCATAACTTAATAATAATTATATTTTCAAGCACGATCGCTGGTTATTAGCATGGGAGCCTTCCTTTGGAATTAAATTTCACTGACCACGCATACGTATTGGGCTAGGTTGGATTGATTTGAACACGATTTAGAATTTCCCTCTGCCTCAGGACGGAAAAGATGCCTCTTTTAGGTAGGTGCTAGGCGGCAATACATAATTCCATCAAAATATGCCATGCCCTTCCGAAATCCGATTTAATGGTGAAAAATTGTAAAACAAAATCGGGTGAAATCTGTGAAATCATGTCCGTGAATCTCGTGACTAGTCCTGTAAAATAAAAATCCAAACAATAGATAATTTCTAACGTACTTATCAATATTTTAAACTGAAAGTTAGCTGTGCATGGCTGTCAACAAATTCGACTGACTGATACGTTGGAGCTACTCAAAATAATAAGTTTTTTTTATGTTTAGATCTTAATGGGTTGTAAATGTGCCGTTCATTTCATTACTCCTTATTTTTTTAAAGTATTCAAGATTCCCCCGCTGCAATGAGGCATTCTTTTTCTTCGTAAATGTTTAATTTATCGCCTAAACTAGCGCTCTTTTAATATTATTTTGTAACTCTGCAAAGGTTTTGGCATATTTCATGACCGAATAGCCTTGGATTCACAAAAATAAGATGGGTGCACCAACTCGTTTGAATAACTTAACCATGAGTGCATGTTTTATTCATTATATATTTGCTATAATGAGTAAAGATATGTCTTTGGCAAGTTTATTTAGAAATTAGGTATTATTTTCCAAAATAATGTCAATGACTTACTTGAATCGCCATTCTTAAGGCAAAAATGACGGAAAACATACCGTCACAAGTTCATTACTTATTTCTCCTTCAAGTATGCGGTATGTAAAGTTTTGGATTTCAAACTTATATTATTTAAAATCATTAATAAAAGTCCAGTTTTCCATTAATTTATTCACTTAAGCAGCTCACTTTACATATTTCTCAGTTTTGTGGTTAAGATCAATTATTTCCTAAACATTAAGTGTTGGAACCACATATTGCCGGTTATAAATAATATAAAATAGTAAATCTCCAAATAAATGACAATGCGAGATATAAGAACGTTTATTTTATGTTCATGGAATTTTCATCCTTAGTACCTACTAAGAATTATCGTATGATTAATGTGATGATTCTTAGTACTAAAGCATATTTATGTGTTAATTATGTTCGTTATTTTAATGCAGGCATAGTATAAGAACGCTCTGCTTCCGTCACGACAAATTTTCTTTTCACTATATTTTTCCGTTCTAAAAAAAAAATTGGAAAGTGCTTCTTTAGCCTGACATGGCTCCCCACGGGAAAGGATTTTTGAATTCTCCACGCAGCTTCTCAGTAAATTCATCCCCAAATATGTCCTTCGCACAGTGTATTATTATTCCGACGAGAGTATATTTTTTAACGAAGCACAACGCACCAATCAACTAGCACCGTGAAACCTCTCCTAAAATAAACTCAACACCCTCGGCCAAAACCACTGTAGGCCTAAAACGATTTAGTGTGAAATTTAGATAGACAAGGTAAAATTTTGGGACAGATCCAATATTCACTCGCGCTCGGAAACGAAAAATTAATTTATAAGGAAGACAATGCAGTCACCTTGTTAGGGCGCTAAAGAACTTAGCATTTAATCATTTCCAACGGTGAAAATAATTGGCACGGGCCTTAAAAGAGGTCCTTTGGAGTTAATTGGGTCGAATGGAAGGAAGCTAAACAAATCAGGGAGAGAAGAGGGATGAAGGAATAGGTTGGGGATGGAAATAAAACGTACGGAAGTAATTGATTTCCCCTTTAATGCCACTTTCGAAAGATTTCGTTGTAGATGTGGAGTGTAAAGATGCGTCGGGCACCTAAAATTCTCACTCGCCAAAATCTCGGCACTTCGGTGGGAATTTCAGCCTGCGTAAAATTTATAAGCGTTTTCTCACGAAAGGAAAAATGAATGAAATGACGCCAATACAGTAAAACTGAAGTATTTTTTCAGCATGGGAAGTTGCACATCTTTTAAAATATTCGCAGATGTACTCGAATTGCAGAATTGAGAATCACACCGTGGTATCTTAACCCTTTTCATTTATTGAACTATAGCTTCATTAAAGAGTCGATGGACGGCTACGGTTGACGTGTGGTCCTACGGTGACGCATTGAAATCAGTTGTGATGCGGTGCTGTAAAGATGGTTATTTTGTGTTTGAAACATTTTCCATTTCGAGTTTAGGGACGTCATGATTTGTGAGTAGTATCCCGTAAAAATTAATGTTTGTATATTTTTATGGTAAGGATTATAGTTCTGAAAGAAGTAGATGATGTGTTTTAAAATTTTCCCCTTAAAAAGTAAGTTTTAACTTTTCATGAACCATCAATGAAGTTCTGAAATAAAATCTAAATCATAAAGAGTAAATATATAAAAAATACTGCAAAAACCTTTCCTGAAACTCGACCACACTTTGAATATGATAATGCACCGATAATTTCTAGATATCATCATGTTTTTGTGTCACTTAACATGATTGAGGAAATAATGTGCTTCGTTAAACACTATCACGAAGGGATTCCACCTCAGTAAGTCTATTACAGTCTCTACTAATCTACTAATAAATACTACTAATACTAATAAGAAGATCGTGTGCATGTGACAATTTCCAACCCTGAAAACAAGTGCGGGTAAAAATGTGATTCTGACATTAACTGGCTTTTTTCTTTAGATAAAAGAACTTCTACTCCTTTTGACCCGAGATAAAAAATTACTGTCTCTAAGAAATTGAATATAGTTATTGATGTATTTACCTCGTTTATAATTCTATATTTATAAAAACTTTGGTGTAACTGGGATTACCTGGTGTGTAAAACCAAATTGAATGAAATTTCTGTCACATATTTTGTGAATTTTGTTGCCTGAAAGTCAGTCCACTTTTAAATGTTTCGGAGGTAATAATAACTAATAATTATTTATCGTCAGCATATATTAAAATTATCTTTAAACAACGATAGGCGTGATTATCAATAGTTCTACGGCTTTTTTCTCCTCATAGCTGGAAAACCTTGTCTAAATCGAAGGGTAGTTAAATGGCAACGAAGACCGTCGGGAAAATGGCTTCTGCAAACAGTTGTTTGTAGACGCTAATTCAAAAACTAAGGAGACGTTTTCAATATGACCTTATCATTCAATAATTTATCTGGTCACTTTCTTGTTGAAACCTGTGAGACAAAAATTAAAACAAAAAAATGTATAATGCTGTGGAGACTTTTATGTGATTACTTCGAAACTTTGTTTCAGGTGTACATTAAAATTCATGCGCTACACTAATTGCTGGGATTTTGATTTTATTTTACTCTTGGGAAATGGATGGGAAACGGAGCAGAGAAATGGATGAAATACGAATTTACCTTAAATTCCCTCCCGCGCGGCGGTGGCATCTATGATCAAAGTCTTTAATCTGATTAAGTTGAACTGGAAGATGTATTAAGCGATGAGAGACGTCGTCGTCCCGGGCGGCGGCGGGAAACGAAGCGGGCACTTTTGATAAGTAGTTCTGTATTTTTACAGTGCTTCACCTCCCTCTCTTCCCGATCCGCCCAACTTTTAATTCCTTCCAATCTGATTGCGGGACGAGGTAAGATGCCCTCTCTCTCTCTCTCCCCTCCCTCCCTCCCTCCCCTAGGGAGAGGTGAAGGTTTATAAAACGGATGACGGCGACGGGATTTCCTTTCCCATCAATCCCCCCCCCCTCCCCGCCTCAGAGATTTCCTTTAAATCTTCCCCCCGCGCACCCGGCAACCCTCTCCTTCCTTAATCCCTCTTTCCCGCTCTAAATGCTCTGAGCTCAAGCTTGGAATTTCGACCCTCTCTCTCATGGGTCTCGATGGATCGGCATATTTTTTATTGGAGCTCAATACTCGTTCTGAATGATTCTTAGGTGATAGATATTCAGTGTCCCAGGCGCCATCTGTTAAACTTTTGTCATTTTACTGGGGGACGTGGATCCGGACCCATAATTTGCACGAACTGTGCAGTTTTAGCAGCTGATAGCACAATAATCTTCAAGACTGAGAGAAGTTGTTCTGGTCCATAATGTTTTTCCATGAAATTGGCAGATTTTTTCAATGACTGCTATATCTGTGCCATTTCTCCACAAAAGGCACCTCGGATTATTATTTACCTTAGAATATTAAAAAAATATATCCCCTGGTAACATACATTTTCCATTGAATTACACAGCATGACCATGTAATTTTACATGTTTTTCACCCAGGTCAGAAGTACCTATCAATACCAAGAGGCAAACGGACTTGGAATCAATGAGCTTGGTAAATATTTTCTGGGTAAGGTTTTGACATGCAAAGGATTTATGCAATGGATTTCAGTTCTCGGTAAAAACTCAGTGAAGATGTCACAGACATGCTGAGGCCATGGGAGCAAATCCGCGGGAATGAACCGAGTTTGGAGCACCGCGTGATGTTTACTCAGCCGTGCCTTCTGGCAGACGTGGCACTCCTAGGGGCGGCGATAAGATTCGGTACCCGACGGCTTTGAACATAAACAGTTGAGACGGAACCAAAAAGGCAAGGAGGATTGGTGTGGGTGTTTAAGGTGGGAGATTTGCGTCCTCTATCGTCGTCGCACTTCCCCCCGCGGCACGGGAACATACAGATCGGCTTGCTGCCGCTCCTTATATGACACTCAGTGGCGTGGGAAAAAAAATAAACGAAAAAATAAACGAATAAATAAAATCCTAAGACCCCCCCAAATTCCCGATAGCAGCGCCCTTGTAGTCATGGATGCCGAAACATTCCACGATCGATGTGGATGAACATCCTTCGTGAAAAAATAAGTCGGACAAATTTGTCGGACCAAAGCGCTTGTCCATGAAAAGAGACTACTGTCGTATCCCGTATAATCTATTTCACTATGGACGATTAAGGTGCAAGCAAAAATATAATCTCCATGGTGAATGGGTGCTAAATAATGAAGAAACAGTTGAAAATGGCATTTGAACGTACTTATATCATATCAATTGAAATACGAAAGTAGAGGTACGAAAGTTCAGCTTTCAGTCTCACAGGTCAAATTGGTTTAAAATCTTATTTTAAATCCGTCTAATAAAATTTTGTAATCGGATTTTTTGAAGTTGTGATGAGATTAATTACATTCAATTGTGAAGGACAGGATGTTGGCGTTTCTTGAGAGAAAGATGAAGGTACTCATACAACCAATTGGAGATATGGTAAGAAATGTATTAGCCCACAAAAACAAATAGGCCAACGCACACCTGTAACAATGCCTAATATGATGGATAAACAATTGGTAATCCACCCCTTTCAATACAAAATATCCTGCTAACATCGTAAAAAAACCATTAGGTTTATAATGAAAAGAAAAAAGCATTTCACGTTTATTGTTATTATATTATTATCTGAAATTTTTCCAGTTTATAATTTTACCACCGAAATATTCGGAAGTTTCTTCTGTTTTTGTCTCCTATATGGCTGTCACGTCTGTGATAATTATTATTTTACATAGATATCTAAATATAACATGGGGTGTAGAAATGCGTAGTCTGCACTTTAAAACATCTTAGATAGAAGCGTATTTTATTGTCCCACCCATTATAAATTCCTGCTTTCGTTTTGTATTCAAAATTCAAAGGGAAAAGCACGATTCAATTGGGATTCGAACGAACGCGGGGCCTCTAGATCCTCCTCTGCTGAGGGATACTAGGAGCATGAAAATATTTGAATGCTCAGAATGAAGAAAGTGTTAACCTTTAAGGAAATTAAAAATTTAACTAACCATTAGACTAATGGCATTCTCATTCACATTTCGTGAAACGACCTCGCATCGTCTAAAAGATATAATGAGGAATCTGCTGAAAATGTCAGCAGAGCTTAATTCCTTCACACTCATCCAGCAATTTCTGTTCCTGTTCGGTCTAGTTTTAAAAGATTGAAATATCGGGAGCGAAAGTCAAAAGAATGTCATGTAATCTAGAGAGGCCGTAAAATAACAGATTAGGAAACATATGGCAAAGACGAAAATAAAATAAAAACAATTCACTGGGAAAACATTATTCAACCCGTAGCCTTGTGATTGCAAAGGTTTACACTAATGGCCTCTATTTAAATTTAAGTGTCGATTTTAGTTATTTGGGCGTTCACTAATATTTACAATTTATTTGCCTCAAATCAAAACCAGTTCAATGAAATGCATGTCAGGTTCACCGTTAGTAATTTAAAATAGAGTGGAGAGTTTATTATTTTTACAAATATATTCGATTTAAAAATAATAAAATCACTTTATTTTATTTAAATTGACTGCTTTGCAACCACGGCCCGGCTATGCGTACATAGGCTAGTTTAGCGCAAGAATAGAGTTTGAAGAGGATATTTTTAATTTTTGACTGAAATAGGTACGAAATTAATTGGACAAAGTAAGATCCTATAATTTCTTAAGTGGCATTATTGTCAAATTAGCACGCCCAATTTTTTAATATTTTATTCTATATCTTAAATTTTTTTTGAGATTATCAATTTTGTCCATGTTTACTGTCAGTTGAAACGGACAGTAAAGATTTCTGGTTTGGGACTCAACCTGTTTTCTTGGGCTTTTCAATTTTTGTTCAGTATCACAGGGTGTAAATAATTCTCAATGGGAAATTTCAATCCTTTACTCTAGGATTTATATCAAAGAGTTGGTAGGCCTCTCAAAGAGTCAGCCGCCAAATATTACTAGAAAACTGAAATCTCAACTGTAAGTACTCGCACATTCCACGTCTCTTCATTTACATATGTTCGTCTGCGTCCTCATTCACATGCATCTCGCGTCTTCCCCTTACCGGATAGGCACTTTCAGGGTCGCGAACTGAGTTAGGGAAGGTAAATTTACTGCATGATCGATCCAGTGCGGCACGCTTATTTCATAGCCGTGATTTATATTATTAGGGCATGCCACGGGGGATCCGTATTAATCACCTATCCTAATGATGATTGGTGCTCTTTTCCTTTCTTCCCTCTCTCCTTATTGAACAACAATTATGTCATTTTGGAATCATCTTACTTTTCCTTATTCACCTTATTACCTTACCGAAGCTATCATGAGCCCCATGTAGATCGTTAGATGTAAGTAATATTGATAGCCCGTGCAATTGATATTGCTCCTGTGAAGACTTACAAAACGGACACTCATTAAAAGTTTCCGTCAGTAAATGTCCGCTATTAAGAGTTGGACTTCGCTGTACATGTTCCCAACTTTTCATGGCAGTGAATTAATAGGCTGATTTAATTTGATATTTTTCTTATGTATATTGCTTATATCCTTATTATTGCATTATCCTTAAAATTTAAAGGTCATACAATTCATGAATGAGAGATGAGGTTTCTCTATAGGTGACTTTCTAACATTTCTAATGGCAAACTTTGGAGACATTCCCTTAAGAATCTACATTCAATTTTATTTTGAATTAACTAACATATTTTTAAAATTTACAGTAAGGAGTCGTAAAGAATAATATTCTCCTGCATGAAAGTTGTAATGAGTCTCCACCTTTGCTTCTGTCCGATATTTAGAGTTCTGCTTCCATACACGTCCCTATTTCGCACCCGGGAAATTATAAAATGTACTCCATTAAGAGGTTTCCGCTATTAGAGAGGTCAGGGAAGTTAAGTTTGTCAACCATTCCGCGGTTTCGCTCCTGTTATGCGTCATTCGTCCGTCGTATTCTTCGTCTCAATCCCCGTCCCTTCAGGGTCCCTCGCGTTCTACCTTCTCCCACCGAGGATTTTTCCTTCGGAAGCGGATCCACGCAAATGCCTCCACCAGCGATTTCATCCTCCCCGTGCTCGAAACGGTCGGTATGAGGCCCAGGGGGATGCGACCCCTCTCATCGCTCTTGTAGCAGCTCCCCACACATTTTTCCGTGAGCTCGGCCCGCCACGAGGGAGAGTCATTATTTATGTGCGTTTTGTTCCCTGGATTGAACTACCGCGATAAGAGCGTGATTCGGGTCGGGAGGATGAAAACAGCTGAAACTTTCACGCCCGCCAGGTTCGACTAAATACTGGTTTAGCATTCTCACGACTCAGTTCTCAACATTCGGAAGGGGTAATTTGAGACCCATTCTGGCGTCGGGAAATGTTTTCAATGCCGTAGTTTTTGGTTAACTTTTGATAGAAATTTGGTTCATTTCCAACCAAGAAGCAAACTTAATTATGATCCGAGTTTCACTTCTGCGGTTGCGGTCTAAAAATTTACCGTAGAAATTGAAACATTAACTGCAATGATATCCACTCTTAAATGCATCGCGATCAAATATATATAGTTATGAGTGGATATCTATCGCAATATATTTTATTTTGGATTTTCTTAAATTTACTTGATATATCTTTTTAATTTCAGGACGATAACTCGCTTTGGAAGTCAATGACTGAACACTAAAATATTCTCCCTCTTCATTATCGTTCCTGGTTGGAATAAGTTTTTTTTTTACACTGCACTTTCCAAAATCCGTTGGATTATGCAATTAATTTTGAAGATTTTTTGAGGATACTTAAAAAAACTAAGTTTAAATGGAAATCAAAATGGTAGGCATTATAAATCATTGTTAGCATTTGAATCTGGAGGCTATTATTTCTATTTATTAGAAAGACAGTGAGAACTGTAGGTCATATTTTATTAAAACGCATGCAAATGTCGCGGTTGTCTGCGTTTTAACGCAATGTTGTCAGTTAATAATGTGATATATAGCAGAATAAATTACTCTTGGAAGAAGATATATATAGCTATATTTAGCGAAACGTGGAATTTTCTAAAGAAAGATTCGTGGTTCCCCCTTCAATACTACTGTTTCATTTTAAAAGATAATTTGTAGATTCGGTAAATGGATTACAGCACGAAGAATAGTATGTTTTATGTACAGCGTAATGCAAAATAATAGGGGGTCATCATGATTATAAAGAGAAGCAGTAGTGTCCTCTAGAGTTACTCTCCTCGTATTTTAATAGATACTCTAATAATGACCATTATAGTAGATTTACGTTAAAGTTACTCTAAAAGAGTCACTTCTTACAGTAACTCTAATAGAGGAAACAAGAAGTAACTCGATTAGTGTTACTTATTGGTGTGAATTGGCTACTACACTCCTTTACATATTTGTTCTTTAATCGGGAATGACCACTGAAGGTGGTGTCCCAGTTGTTGATCGGCTTAGGGAAACTGCACAAACAAAAAGCTAAGAAATGGAAATAGCCCGTTGACCAGAAAGACCAAAAATGAATGAATCTGTCTGGTGCCTTAAGCCGATCCTCACAAAATCACTCATTGACTTTGTTATCACTCATGGAGTAAGAAAAATTCATGAACTCCGATACTTCCCAATATTTCTGATTGAATCTCTCCTACTCATGAGGAGGTTCTTAGCATCCCTGGGTTTTTGACGTTGTTTGATCGACATGCTTGAAATAAAATGGCTTCGCTTGGCCAAAGCCTAACTATTGTTTTCTTCTTGCCGTAAGTACTAATCTGCTTTGCGCGCCTAAGGGTACCAGGTGAAAATTTAGCAACAATGGATCTAGTTTCACTCGTAAATATTTGACCAAATATGCGTCAAAACGCCCTGGTCGGTACAGTCACAGTATTATGTGTTAGTAGAATTTTTGTTGTTTGTGTCCCAATAATAAATACGCCTGAATTTTACCAACTAATAATTTTATTATTTATGTAAGGTAATTCAGAAAATTCCTATATCGTTACTTGAAAACGAAGGCTCTTTCTTCCAGCGTGGTTTTGTCCATCACATGCTAAGGTAGCTATGCAGTAGACTCTACCCATTTAGAAATAATAACCATGCAAGTCATCTTTAGGTGGAGTTTTTTTATTTTATATAGCACATACACATATATTTAGTCTTTTATCACCTAATTGCTCTAATTTGCAAACATATTCATAGGGTATCATCAATGTCTTTCATTCCTTCTCAATATTTCTCTCCCGCCCGACTGCAAAGGCTCCCATTATACAATAATCAATGCAAATGGATGTTGTGAAACATTACGGAAGCAGCAGAGAGAGACATCAAAAACAAGCGGGGTGAGTTTGTGTGCTCAACCTTTAAAGGATCGCAATGAGTTTAAGTTTAGTGTGAAAAAGTTGGTTATAGTATCTGGCGGGAGGGTACTACCGACAGAAAATAAAAAAAATTGGTGATGTGCTATGACAAACGCTTTTACATCGGTAGCAATTACGTGGAAAAATTATAAAATGAAAATAACATCACCTACTGATCATTTGTATAGGTTTCATTTCGGAACGTGTAGACCTTCCTGGATGCCCCTCGCATATCCTCCTCCTCCCAGGGCAATCCTGAGGAGCCAGATGACTCCACTTTTGAGACACCCACGAAAGTAATCAACGCCGCTACCTCAGTAATCCACCCAAACGTTAATTTGATAGGGAAGGTTAGAGTTAACCTCGAATTATGCTCTGTGGTGAGAGAAATTCACTCATTAGGGTAGGAGGATCAGTCCCCTTTCCCTCTGCCCCACCTGCGGTTTGTCAGAAGGATCTGATGAGAAAACATCACACAGCTTGAACGGAGCACATGGCGTCCAGATTCTCCCTCATTTAAATCCGGGCACTCTGGTGAGTATCCAAATTCTCTAGTCGCAAGACTACTTCGTCAAAACCCTTTGTTCAAAGCGATTAACTACATTTCTTCTAATGGAAATACCCTGCATTTCATTTTGCGAATATTATGCCATCGATCAAGAAAGTTGTACCGGAAATTTCTCGCCCCGTGCCAACCAGATTGTTTTTATGGATAGAGGCTCCATGAAAAGAGTTCTCACCTTTTATTTTTACCGAATTAGTTGGAGCGGTATGATCTGATTCTGCGCTCGGCCCCACGAGGGTGAAATCCTTGAATTGAACGAATCGTCGTCGTCGTCGGCAATTATTTTTGCGTCCAAAACCGGAAGTTGAAACCGCGAAACACTTGACCAAGCCAACTCGAGAGAGTCGCCGCAGGAACTCTCCCGACCCACGGACCACAGAACTCTCCTCATTTGTCGCATTTTTGTCGCTTGTCTCGTTTGAAATGAAAAAAATGGGGAGGGCCCCTTGTAATTTCAAACTCTCCCCCTCGGCTTTCTGCATCCCCATTCGTTCCCCTCGGAACGACCCCATCCCTCCCCCCCTCGTCATTATTACTCCCCACCCCACCAACCATCCCCTCACCCCACACCCTCCCAGCTCGCCCCTGCAACCGCTCCCGAAATCTTTAATACGCCCCGTTTCCCTGGGAATCCTATCCTCCCTGCCCCTCGTGCTTATTACTTATACTGGATGCGGCCAAGAGGGAGGTGGAGTGGTTGGGAGAAGCGAGAGAGGGATGAAGTTTGGGGGGGATGGGGATGTGGGAAATATTTTTCCAAATTTTCATTCTTTTTTTTTCTACCATTATATTCCCCTTGGACCACGATTTCATACCCTCTTTGGTCCATATTCCTTCGCTAATTCCATCTCCGCCGCTGCCCCATTTTCTCTCCCCTTCATATTATTACCTTCCCCAATTGTTTTCTCGCAGTTTCCACGCTTATCTTTGCCGTCATCTCGCTTTTGTCTCGTCCTTATTTCCCGCGGCATGGGATCCGCAATCCCCTCCATTA
>LYUA01001994.1:137439-148238 GCA_002093875.1 Calopteryx splendens | reverse complement strand
CTTAGGGTTAGGAAGGGAAGACTCCATGGTTTAGAATATTCGAGGAGATCAAATGAAAATAAATTTAAAACCGTCCGTCGTGGTACGCTGCACCCCTATTCTTTGAATAACGGAAATCGGTAACGGTATTTAATTTTCGATTTTATATTTTGTCTTCACTCAATCAGAATCGTAATTTTGGTTTGAAAATATTATAAGACCTTGATCAAAGACTCTTACGTAGCATTAAGATTTTCAAGAAGACTCGCAAACGATCGATGGATCGGATCCCATAGGATGATAGAAATTTTGAGTTTAGATCACCAGCAGTTAAGCCCTAAAAAAATCCATTAATTAACCAGAAGTTTGATTTGAGAGGCAAGGGGCGGAGCTTACCTCGTACTAAGGCCTACAGAGTGTGGAATTTACATATCAGCGTATGGGACCAGTCCCTTTCCCTGTGCTTCCCGTGGTTTATTAGAAAGATCTGATACCCCGAATAACACACATTGAGAGAGAGAGAGAGATCCCCCGTAAGATTCTCAGAATAGAACCCAGGTCGTCCGTTCAGTGGCCGGCCGGCATTGGGCTAAGACCCAGGGCAAAACTAAGCCATAGAGGGCGAGTAAAATGTGGACATTAATATTAGAGAGGCCGGCGACTTTTCCGCTGCCTTCTGCGATTGTGCATGAAGATCGGGAATCCAAAAAATTCATGCCTATTATGTGTAACATTGAATTGCTAAAATATATCACCCAGTTTTTGGCAACTTCGGTCTGTAGCCGAAGTAGTTCAGTAGCTCTACTCGGCAGACTACGCCAGAGTTACCACTTGATGCGGGTCAATTATTTTATGAAAAATACTGCATTACGATACGTTAGTTTTTTGGCGTAACGGGACGAGAAAACTCGACTACCCCCTCGCCTCCGCAATTCCAGCCTTGGCCTAGTCTCGGATTCAACATATGCGCAGGCGGCCGCGAGGCAGCACATGTCGGGGACCCCATCGTGAAGGGGGTTGGATGCGAGGAGTTCGTGGCGGGGAGCGAAGGAATTTGTTTGCCCGTGAAGAGGGAGAGGGGGGGAGGGGGAATGGGGTGAGGGCGGGCGGCGCCGGTTGACAAGGCGTCAGTGTGAGTTCCTGTATATGTGTGCCGGCCGGGTGTGCTGCGGACTCCGGGGGGGCGGTAGGGCCGGCGCAGCGGTCAGCGGATCGGTGATTGGTTCCTTTGGGGAAGGCCGAGATGGAGCGGGTAAGGGGCAGCAGTCGGGGTGTGGGGGCAGCGATCCGGGCTGATACAAGGGGGGGTCGGGGGCGTGGAAGAGACGTGCGGGGCCGAGGTGGTGGGCGGAGCGGATGGGGCAGCCGAGATATTGCCTCCCGAGGAAATTGAACGGGTGTTTTACATTGCGGCTCTCCTTGCGTAAATCCAGCCGGTACAGTGCCCGGCGAAAGAGGGCTTCATTTAACACCCTCCCCTTGGTCCTTGCGCAAGTCGTGATCGTTTCAGACTCATGGCTCTCTCCGTATCAGCACTTTATATATTAAACCGTGAACCTTTTGCAGGTATAAGCAAAATCTTTAACTACCTCGCATCAAAAGGGCTCCGGATTACTAGGTTCCTTGTTTCGTGAACTCAAATATAACACCGGTATTTTTTACAATTCCATTTAGTTAGAATTCCATCCGGCAAAGCCGTTAAAAATATATCTAATTAAAATAAATTTTATTTGACGCAGAAAGTAGGTAATTCCAAAGTTGAATATATACCAACGTATTGACCACCGATTTTTGTAAACACTATTGTTTTATCCGACAAAGGCTACGCGTAAAATATCCAGCTATTGATGTATGATAAGAATTATTCTATGATAACTATATTATGTAATTGCCGCTTTATAATTTTTAAAAACGGAAGAAAAAGAGGTGCTATGTTTTCATGTTTGAAGATATATCTTCACTTACTCATAAAAGATCCTAAAAGCCAAGTGTTTAAAAAAATGAAATAAAAACATGATAGCAGGAGTTGTTTTTCTTTGTTAATTATATTGTAATAATAGCTACTCCTTGACGATGTCATTCAAATCTACAGATACAGCCGTATTATTATTTGCATTAATTTGTTTTAAGATAAGATAAGTGATAGTTCGATCCGTCTGAAAAAAAACAATATTGCCACAAATTGAGATATTTTGGCTACCCCTTCCTGTCCTGATAGTTCTCTTTCATCTTTGCTTTCTTATGGTAAGGGAAATGGCTGATGCATATGGCATAAGGCAGATCAAAACGCAATAAATTTGTCCGAGATAGTGGAGGCTAAGGCTTTGGGGAGTTCCATTTTAATACACCAGACAATAGCTTACAAAACTTTGTGATCCACTTAGTAAATTTATGCTATTTTCTTACTTACCTATTCTCCAAGGCTCCTTAACCTACTAATTCCCCGGGTAAATTCTTGTATATTTTATAGTGCAGCGAAACTAGGTGAAAAAATAAATTTACTGAGTGGGTCGTAAAGTTTTGTCGGCCATTGTCTGATAGATGGCATAATTTTACTGACAGCGTAGTTCATAAAAAAGGCAATGTGAATCATGTTCATTGAACCTTGCTCTTTAGAAAAATTTTTAATATTCTACCCTGCATTTAATACCTTTAGTTGGCAAGAATATCTATTCACTACAATTAGTAAGATGAATATTTTAGTATAGTAATTATATTTTCGTCTATTTAATTCCCTAAAATGTTTTCATCCCAGCCTAAACGTTGCGACCAGATGCTTTTTCCTTCCCGTCTCGATAAAATCGTCTCTGGGTCGATTTTTTCGTCTCCTCTTAAATCTCTTCAATCGTTGATTTTGAGTACCTTTCATCTGCTTATCTCACAATGATTTTCACGAAATCCATCCAATCGTTGCAATGCTGCGTATTAATTTTTCGCCCGGGAAAAAATGCTTCTATTTATAACAATTCCATGGATGGGAATTACGTATAAAATGAGGAAGCTTCGAGAAATCGTAAAGGGTGAAAATTAAAGAAAAGAATTACTTTTTAATTTCCTGTTTTAACCCTTTTTCGCTCTCCTTCTCATCCTCCCCCCGCCTCCGCGTGTCTTCCCCCCCATTCACATTCGCCAAGTCATTCATTCACTCACCACATTCCCTGACCTACTTACCGAGGCTGGCCGGTAAAAGCTCAATTCTCTTCGGTATCATCGGTGTCGGCACTCTTTCCATAAAAAGCGCGATGTTAACAAAAAAAAATAAAATTCCATCTCTTGAAAATTAATAAGTTCAAGCGCGATATTAGCATAAAAACTAAAATATTTTTTCTTGATAATCCATTAGTCCAACTGGTTTAATTTCCGTTTTTTTTGTATTCCATGTGAAGGGATAGTATTGGCACAAGTGAGTGGAACAAAATCGTGAAAAATATTTTACTTTCCGAGCGAAAAATATTTTCATTCAAAGCATTGAGCTTTTACTTCTGTGTCCCTCACCAATCCGACACAATTGAAACGTATGCAGGCAAAAGAAATTGTCCTAGCCAGTGCACGTGAGCACTAGTAGTTGGGTGTTTGAACGAGAATAAATTTCCTTTCCGAATATTCTGACTGAGAAATTATGCTTTAAATACAATAAATAACGTTTTATTCTCTCCCACTGAATAAATTTAACTAAATTTATCTCGTAGGTACATTCATGGAATTACTATCATTTTCCTAATTCGAAAGTTAAATACATAGGTAATTATATCGGCCTGCAAAAAAGTTTAATGCTCTGTCGTTATCCCATAATGTTATTATTAGTTTACATAAATTCACTATCCCGCGAAATAATCAATTTTTACAGGACTATTACTTTCCTCTATCTTTAGTGTGAGAACTTCTGTACGAATAAATCTATCAATTTAAAAGTCCGCTTTGTATGAGGAATGAGAGGTACCTATTAATTTAAATATTTAACCCATTTATTTCCGTTAAACCAAAAACAAATTATTCATCTCGTTTTTATTTTCTTCAAATTCTGTCTGTCTGATTGATTGAAGTCTGGATGATTAAAATTAATTCGAAATTGCATTTGTCTAACAAGTAGGTACATAACTGGCCAGGTGTCGCCTTGGTCGCCCGCACTCGTCCGGCCCGAGTAGCCAACCACTCCGCTAGCGTGCGTGGCTCAGGCGACAAACGGACATAACAAACGCCTAGGTTGAATCCTCTAATCCAAAACTCGATGCTCACGGGTTGACATCAACTGCACTGAAATGGATAATGGCGAACAGGTTGGGAATGCACGGCGGGTGGCGTTCTGCGTAATTATGGTTCCGTAAAAAGCTTTCTCATGTTTGAAAGATAATTTCTCGACATGTCTAACGGGAGTGTCTACAAAATTAAAAGCTACGCGTTCCATTTAAACCTCAATAATTGTGAAAAAATCAATTTTCAAAATGAACGATTCTAACGTGAGATATTTGTTCATATAGCGTGCGCTATTGGTGGATTGCCATTTTGCATTCCGATCGATAATTTCGACCGTTGTGACAATTAGGACTAAAATTTTGGGAAATTATGCCTGGGGAAATCAAATGTCCCCCAAGCTCAGACTCCTTGGATCGCTGAACGCATGAACCTCAGGATTCTCAACTGAGTCGAACCTGAAGAGATATGACTATCCAATGTTTCGAATCCTACCCGGTTTTTTATTAAATGATACCCAGGTTTATAATAAAGTTCCCCAAATGCACTTGGTTTACAAAAAATATAAATTAAATTGGTTTCTACCTCAGTCAATGTGCTTGAGAGAGAAATTGAACCAATATATGTTATATTTTCTGCTAAATAGAAAAGTAAAATATAGATCTATTTTACAGTTTGTAGTCAATTTGGAAATTCATTTTATTTGCAATTACAATAATTACTTAGTTAATAGCTTCATTTATGATGGTCCTTAATCTCTCTAAATTTTTTGTTGCTGTGATACGACTTTAAATCTCCTTTACATATCTCCCCAGAGAATGACGTTTCAGGATAATTTTGACGTAATTTTTTAATATGGCTTAGGTTATGTGCCATAAACGGTTATATTGTCATTCCACGTAAGCTTCCTCACTGTAAGCTAATAATTGTAGTAGATTTTTATTTAAGGAGAGCCTTAACTTATCAAAAAGTTGTGCATCATAGCCTCAATATTAAAACTTGTACGACAAGAAATTTGAAAATATAATTACATCTGCTCTTAAATTCGAAGAATAATTTACGATATCTGTTCTGTTTTAGAATATAACCATTATAAATAGAAAAACGATGCGATTACTGCCATTTTATCCCTTTTTTACTTCAACTTTATCTCTGCACCTGGGTTTTTTCATGCATTGGCGGTCGCTTTGAAAAAGTCCACGTGACACGAGAAACGTTAGTCTTTACTGTTCCCTGCCTCCGCGTTCCCTCGCGTAATAAGGATTCCTTGTGCTTCTTCGATTTGGTAATCATGAGACTCCGAGATCAATAAGACCTCTAAAACATCTTTCAGTGCCCATATCAACAGTAATGAGGAATGCAAAACTCTGATTCACAACTGATTCAGCGAAAAAATTTCAAAAAGATGTCTTCTTTAAAATAATGTAATATAAAAGATGGGATCTATTACCCCGAAATCGAGAGGAGGTTTTGTGAGTGTTGCTTTTGCCAAGCAATTATACCTACTCTGATCAAAGTAGATATCTAATTAAAGAGATTTTGCCCCTAGTATTTTATTAAAGCAAAATATTCTCCTGATCGTGGCAGCTAAGATGCCTATTTAAAAACATGTATAAAATTGTGTTATTTGTATGCATAGACAACCTTCCTTGAATACTACCCATATGGTCAATTTATTTATTCCTTAAAGCTGGCGGAGTTTTCTGAAGCTTAGAAGTCAACTATTTGACCAAAAAACACTACCTTTAACCAATAGAAATCTAATTATTTTTAAATGCATTATGCATTTTCACAGACCCTTAAGACATCTTTCTGTAAATATGAAAATCCCACTCCTATCAAGGCTAAAGGGCACCAGAAGTTTGAAATTTTCGAAGCAACACTCTTACTTTATCTTAATTCATTGGTGTATCTGCGTAAATGTACATTAAAACATTATAAAAAACAGCAGTGTGAAATAAAAATAATTTTTTTAGGTTGTATTATATATTTCTACTCGGTAATCTTACAATAGCAATGCTAATATTGAAAATGCACAAGGGTACAGTTCCATTAAAGCAGAGGGATAGTGAGATAAGAAAGACGTGAACGGCTCCCAGCAGAAAGCCGTCGACCATTCCTAAATCTGCCGTAGGGATTAGTGACGTCCTGGAAATGGTGCAAAATTGGAATGGGAAATATTTGCCGATCTGTGGCATCCGTTGGTCTCTCTGCTCAATCTCTTACCTAATACGTTTTCCAAATGAATTATATTCCAAAAGTGTTTCTATTCCTATGTAATCTACGACAGGAAGATTGGAATTTAACTCCTTTAATAATAAAATAATTGTCGTTATTCACTTCGTTTAAAAAAAAACTATAAGCCTAAATCACACTCACAGATATTACTACTGACTTACATTCCTTGGGGGTTGGAACTAATTGGTGGCAGTGGGATGACAAAAAATATATTACCCATTTCTCATTGAACCCTTAGTCTTTGCCGTTGTACCTTCCGTTCCCTCTTCGTGTGTTATTTCCCATTGAACTGGGGGCGAAAGGCCACAACAATGAAGCTAAGTTTTTGCTGCTGGGCTTGATTTGTTCGCCCGGTTTTGTGAGGGATGCATTCGCCCAGTGATGAAAGAAACTCTGAATTGGAATGCATCATGCGGTGCCCATTTCATGCCCTTGTTTATGTCAACCATTAATTTCATAACAGCCGCCCCAACTAGTTATACCACGTCGGCGATGAGAAATCATGGATTGTAAAAGTTTACTAAAATAAGTTTCGTATTGACACTGTCTTTAGACATTTGAATGTCACTGTTTTTAGACATTTGAATGTTTAGAATGTTTAATACTGTACTCTTTATTGAGGGTCCGATAATCACATAAAATGTACCGGTATAATCCTGTACTGACAAAATAGGAAGCATCACAATGTTTAATGGTGTCATTGTCATGGGCATTATAGTTCCGGAGTGATTAATCTGCCCAACGGTGAATACTGGCGATAAGTGCATCCCTGAAGTCTCCTTCGTTTAATTTCTTCTTTTAAATATGGTGCTGACTTGATAATTATCTGTCGGTGCAGTCACGATTGTTGGATATCATTGGTAACCTGCGTGGCCTATCACAGTGTCCTTTTCCTCATGGTTTTCATGAAATATACCTACTGTCGTTATGGTGTTTTTGTGTTCTTATTTAGGCGTTTTTATGTATTAAAAATGTAACCCCACAGAATATGCCCACAGTTATCCCCACAAAATATGCCCAATTACGCCAAAACTGAACGAATGATGGAGAAGTTGAATACTTTAGCTCCCATTTATTTCCTTGCAATTTCAACCCCCTTAACTAGTTTGCACAAGAACCTAAGACTTGTTGAATCTTTAGGGAATTTAGTTGATTTTAGTGCTATTGTTCTCCCACTTTATTAAACAAAAAACATAAATAATTAAAATTGATGTCATTGTAAGTATTATAATAGAAGCAAGAATAATTGGAAATATAATATATTGTTATTCAGGGATAAATCATTTATTGTTAAGCGAATTGTGGTTTTTTATTGAATAAAATTTTGAAATATTTGCCGTAAATTTATCGTTCTATGCCATTTATATCTTACATTACACAACACGAATATTTAAACGGGTTCATTACGCATCAATATATATATCAATTATTTTATAATTTTCATTAGGTTTTGATAGGTAGTTTCATAAAAAAAATGAATATTTGTAGACTGTTAGTACAATTGAATGCTTCCTGCCCAATTCATCGATATCGATCGGTGTGCATGTTTTTTTAATTTTTATTTGTCATTGATTCTTTCCGAAACACGTCATCTCAAGAAGAATTTTATGACTTGTGACAAAAGTCCTTTTCAGCCACTTGCAGGAGAACAAAAAAATCGTTTTCTTAACCATGCTACTGTCATAGGATGCGTATTTTTTCATTGATGCCTAGAATTCATTCCGTACGCTTATCAATTCATTGTTGGCAGTGGTTCTCACATCAAAAGCTATAAAATTATATTTTATGAACCAATCGAAGCGAATTATTAATCAATTGAAAATGAGCAGTAATTTTTTCACAGGGGGCGTCTGCTGTTCAACAATGTCAGTAGAGTGCGAGTGAAAAAAGAACTTCATCTCCCTGAACATTCAACATTTGTTTAAGAAGTAGTGTTCTGGGCGCGTGAGCAGTGCCATCATTTAGGCGCTAAGCATGTGCTGTCTCCATCGACGCACGCCACAGAACTCCATTGCGCCATTACGAGGGACGGCGCCCTTCAGATCAGCCCTTATGACTCCGAATGGCACCCTCTCTTGACACTGCCCCCTTTATGGTGCACGATCTGCACAAATGGACGCTGTTCCTGCATGCCATCGATCTGTTTTAATCCCTTGTAGAAACCTCTGCGCAACGAAGCATGTTTTAAGCAATGACGCCAGTGCCAACATTAGAGAAATGCAATGTGGATGACGAAACGTCTGAATAAACGAATGTTTGTTTGTTCGAGAAGATTTAAGGATATTAAGTTAAATCTTAAGAATTACTTTTTGTGCACGAATATTCTGCATTTAATTAAAGAGCTTATATTATATAAAGATTAATAAATAAAAACCTTTTGAGAGTTTTATTTGAGTATGCGGGGCAATATAAATTAACAACTGATAAAATCATGTGTTATTCATATGATCGCTGCCTAAAGAAGCATTATCGACGGTTAGACATATGATAAAAATAAAACTTTTTATGTTCATTTTTATGCAATAAATGAATTAATTTTAACTAACTACTGCAGTATATGTGAGTTCATATGGCGCCAGAGGACGTCACTTTTCCTTGCAATAGATAAAACTCGAACTTTTTTGCGATAAATGTTTCTTTCCCCTTCAGTGTAGTTAATGAGGTTTTCTGGGCGTATCAGTATAAAGCCAGGCGTGTTTTACTGTGTCAGCACCTTCACTTATTCCGGAATCGCATTCAGATCCAAGAGAAAAGATACTGCCGTAAGTTTTCACAAGTTATTTTTTCTTGGTAGTTGGCTGAGTCAGCATTTTAAGGCCGTTAACCTCAGACAGAAGACGGTGTTATGGATGACGGAAAGGTCAGGGTTGGAGGGACCACTTGAATGTGTTATTGGACTACGATGCCCTCGTGGATGGTCTTTTGAGCATCTGAGGGAAACCGTTAAAAATGCCGCTGGTCTGGAGGCTGGATTGCCATCCCTCGGTTGTCATGGTGATGGACGCCCCTCACCCGTGGACGCGATTGTCTCCTTTTATCCTCTCGCCCACATGTCCGCCGCTTGTCCGGTGTTATTTACCTCTTGCTAACGTTTCCCTTTTCTCTCCAAACTCCGTCGATTCATAGCAGTCATCCAACGTGAAACACGAAACTGTTTCCCTTCCCGACAAGAATTGACGCAGAAAAGAGCGAGTGACATGATTGTGATTTTTATGGATTACTGGAGAAAGAGTATTGCTTCTAAGTTATGACCTAATAGGTTGACCGACTGCCCATCGGAAGCCCCGGGTTCTTATCCGGTCATTCAATGAGTCTGAACCACATGTCAGCTTCACCTCATTTTCTCTAACTCAGCCGCGTTGTGAGCTACATGGAATTAAGAAGATTATGTGCGTACAAATCGTATGTGTTCACTACCGAGAGAGAATGAATTATTCTAACTCTGTACTAGACCTTGTGGACGAGCGCATAAGGAGAAGTAAAGGACTGATTGCCGAGCAAACCGAAGAAAGGAATCTAATTCTCTCGTAATCACAATAATAGCAGGCATCATGTTCGACAATTCCTGAAAAAATATGTCCATTGCTAATTATTAATAAAAAAACCTAATGTTTGGTGATCAAACGCACCCTGCACGCCCCAATGGGCTCCAATGGCTTGCATGGTAGATTTAGTACAGTGAGGGGGTATATGTAGATGAAGTTTCAACCCAGCAGTGAGATTTTCTAGGCAACCGATCTTAGTGGGAAACCACAGATGGCGAAGGGAAAGGAGCTCATCCACCTACACTGAATGAATTTCACACAATGTAGGGGGGTTAGCACTAGATGAGTGCATTCCTCAGCCTTCAACTTCAACAAAGTTACTTGTGGGTTTGGTTGGTATCGCAATCGATTTTAAATATATCTACTAAGATCAAATTATAATTTTCACCATATTTTAATCACCTTTCTTTGATCAACCCCTTCGATCTTCCATAAAACAAAAAGTTCCCAAAAATCTTGAAATATTGATGAAAATGATAATGAATCAAAACGCCAACAGAGAAGTATTCAATAGCCGAAATAGCCGAAATCTTTGGACTGTATTATCTTCAGAGATGAGGAGTTGGTCACTGGAAACAATCCACGAATGTCGCCAACGCGTTCTCTCTCTCTCTCTCTCTCTCTAGATCGCCTTTCTCTTTTCCCTCTCGCTAAAATCCAGCGAACGGACAGTAGTCAGTCCTATAATCCCACTCCTTTAACAAGGTGATGGATGCGGTTGAGTCAACAAATCCGGATAAATCGAGGATAAGACCGCTTGAATAGCATCATCATCATCATCAACGCTCGACTCTGTATTTTCCGTTCCTTCTTTCGTTTGCTTTATCCATAAGGGGAGGGGGGGCG
>LYUA01001994.1:37595-48040 GCA_002093875.1 Calopteryx splendens | reverse complement strand
TATATATATATATATATATATATACATATAGAAAATACGCCTTTGGCGCTGAATATATCTCTATGGGATAGGATGCAGGAAGAACAGGATAGGAAACATATAGAGACGAACACATGGGAATAGTAAATTTATATATGTACACGCGCTCGTGAATATGTAAAGGAAAAAGTAGCCAGATAATGTGAGAAACGAGGGAGCATAGATAAGGCTGCCAAAGGAAAACACTATATTGAGCCCCCCGCGGGCAAGAAGGATGAAATGAATTGGGAGCCCCTGAAGCACAATGGATTTATTAGGAATGTAATTGAAGGGAAATTGGTGGAACTCTCTACCGACGAAGAGCATGAGATATAGGTATGCCTAAGTAGATCAAGGAAAGAGGGACGCGAGAAATAAAATCTATCAGGGAGCAAGAGAGATTGCACTGAAGAGAAAAGAATGGGTGAAGAAATGTAATGGATATCTTTTATTCGAATTGGTCCCTCGGGTTGGGACCACGTGGAGAGCTTCTATGTGTCACGGATTCGGTGGCATGTTTCTGGACTGTGACAAGCTCTTAATTCTTCCAACTCCGGGTTTGGACTGGGATCAAGAATCGATTGATTTGCCGTGCACTACGGAGTTATTTCACTATCCTCTGCATAGTGAATTTAATTCCCTGCAACATTTACAAATTTTAATCGGATGAAGTGTTAATCAAAGATTAAAGATGCAATTTATGGTTTCCCTGCAAACAGTACTGCATCATATTTAATTTATGTGCAAAGTCTTCAAGAAGACAGTTTCTCAAGCACAAAGTCTTCTCCGTGAATCAACTTTTCAAAATTTGGTAACCTAGCGTATAAACCGCGTGATATTCGAGGCTATTATCTTGTGAGATTGTTCATCTATCAAATTACCGATATTAAAAACTGCAACATTGTGGATGAGCTACAGAGAAATAATAAAAAAAAACTCAATTGTATATTTCCCCACAATTCCAGCTTATTCTCCTAAGTAGAAATACCATATAACCTACATCGCCCGCCGTGGGTTTTTCAAGAGAGCATTTTAAAGAATATATTATGTTGTATTTTATGCGCTAGAATCGCAATTATGTTTCACCTGCTTCCTGTCAACTTATTATTTTCCTTTGTGAACCGACTCTCTCATCGGAAACACTTCCGTAACCTTCTTTACCTCTTATTTTTTTGGTGACTCTTGTAGAAGTAAAATATTCAAGTTGTGAAGACTAGGTTAATTTCTATTTACTCATTCAGTGGCTCATTTGTAAATTAGTTTTGCTATTACTATTATATTTGAAATAAATTTAGGCATTTCAGTCATGGAGTTGTCATCTTCAGGAATTTCCATAATGGAAATTGCTAACTTCATCAAAATAAATGTGTAAAATAAATATTTTGAGTCAATGAAAAATAAAGATTTCTTGGTTTCCTTCCTGCAGGAGCAGTCTGTAATTTTCTGTCGAATTGAAGGGTTAGCTACGAAAATCCGGGATCAGTTATATTTCTGTACTAAAATTTCTTAGGATATGAGTATGTTGTTGCCCAAAGAATTAGCCATTATGTGGTGATAAAATAAATAAATTTTGTTCATACTGGTTTGTCACTTGTTGATGCCTAGCCGTGGTTATTGAGTTGCGTGAGGCACTGCAAGGAGCATCAAAATAAAGGCGGACTATGGGAGACGTCGGTGGTAAGCAAGCATGAGGAAAAGACGTAGCGCAAACTATAGTATATTTCGTGGGTCTCTTTGACTCCGAAATTAACGTGAAGAATAGTCATTTCATGATCGACCGTCGACGAGCCCATCAAGGGTCGATACATTCCGTTCCCGTTAACCTAGCCGACACTCATCTGTCTCCCACGCCGGCGGATCTTGTCCAAATGGGATAATAGGAGATGCAATAACTACTCGAAGGCAAAACACGCACCTCACAGTAATCCAAGGAGAGGGGGTAGTATACGGGAGGGGAGAATAGGGGAGTTGGCACATGTGAGCGAGTTTGTTGCTCACGAAATTCACTTCCCTCAACGGAAACATTCTGAACATGTACTTCCCTTGGCCGAGATCAGTCATTGCGCGTGACGTTTGGCTTACACGTACCCCTTAAACTCCCATCATCTCCTGTGTACCGTTTTCCCTTTTGCGTGCCGTCAGCCGCCATGTTATCGCAAACGGACTAGTCGACGGTGTAGCCAAGGGGGCTAATTATGTTATAGCTTCCCTCGAAATCTTACTCTAACAAGACTTAGTGAGCATCATTGCTTATTTTGCACAAAGTTGGAATTCCATTTGTGCATGAAAAACAATTAAGAAAATGAAGATCAATAATGACACCAATTAATGTGAACATGAAAGGTTTTAGACCGAAAAAATAAAATTTTCAGTTACAGGACACCGAATTGTCAGTATTAGCCCCCAAAATATTTTCTGATCACACCACCGACAGTAGTATTACCTGATTATTATGGGGGGTGATCGACAGCTGTGGTCTTTGCCCCTTCAGGAATAGGTGGGACAATTTGGTAGATGGGAGGTAGGATTGATTCTCAGGCAGTGGGAGAAGGGTGGAGAGAAATCCGGCGTCGACGTACTCTCAACGATGGGCGCGCCAAAGGATTCCACAGTTTTACCGCTCCATGCAAGACGGACGGAATTCTGCACTCGAAAGTTTTCTCCGCATATCATCCCAACCAAGTGACCGGGATGGCAACGAAGGAATTGGCATTGGGAACGAGGGGAGGGTTCACTTACAGGGAGGCGAGGTCGACGTCGTCGTCCTCGTCGTCGTCCGCGTCGGCTTCCACTGGCGCCGACCCATCCTCGCCGTCCCTCAAGTGGTTAAGCGACGCCCCTGGTTGGTGGCGCAGCAGCGACAGCGTGATGTTGGGCTCCGGGTAGACGCCCTCCGCCTTGCAGGACACCCTCACGGAGTCCCCTCGGCCGTGTTTGCTCTGGGACATCATGAGGGCCTTCTCGGGAACTGCGGTGGGTTGGTGGAAATTTGGATTCGGTCGAGAGAGAGGAATTTATTTTAGTACTACAAGAGGTGCTCTCAGACTCAGTGACTCAGTGGATTTTAAGAGCAAAAAACAGTCTTCAAGGTGCAGCTAATGAAAAGGGATTGCTTCTAAGGAGACGGATTTGTGAGAACCGAGGAAGATTCTTCTAGGAATTAATGTACCGTACCTACTACATTATGTACCGTAGATGCCATTTTGATCGGTGTGGGTGGAGGTCAACGTTATCCAAGGCCTAAGGAGATTTTCCAATTATTGTGAACCAGCCAGTTCCTTTCCCTGTGCCAGTATTCGGTTTATCCTACGGACTCATAGAAACCAGAAATCTCAATTGGGTTTTAGTTGTGTTATTCCAAGGATATCATTCGTGGTTTGAACCGACCCTACGGTCATTGTTATACTAAATAATACATTTATAAGACGATTTTACGTTTAGACATATAAAATATAGTGAGAAAATATAGCAGAAAGATGTTTTCAAATCACTTTTCTCAAATATCCATGCTTTACTTAAACGTCCCTTTGTGTATGAAGCCTTAAGTGGAAATGAAAATTTTATTTAAATCTTGTGCTCAATAGTTACGTATAACGAATATCGATGAATTATTACCTGCAACACATCTGGAGATACCCGGGTTGCATGAAATATTTGGTAGTACACGATATCCATCCTATTATTTGGACTAAGTAGGTAATGATTTAATATCATATTTTAATATTATTAAATTGTATTTTACTTTGGAAAGGTTTCACATAAAGTGATAATGTTCGAAAAGGTGGTTGGATAATAGAAAATATCCACGTCTGTATTCATCCGAAAGGATAGAGATTTTCAAAAAAGATGTGTGGATGAAATCTGTAACTGTAAGTAACTCTGCCACTACTTTTGTAGGTACATTAGTTGCTCTGACTAGTTGCTCAAATTTATTAATTATCCTTGCGATTTCTGATTACTCACTGGTTCTCATAATCAGTTTTCACTTTTTATAATTCCTCAGAGTTGAATTGAAAGGAAAATATCCCTTCCTCTTTTCCCTTACCCTCCTCATCTGTCACTAACATACCACAGTGACGCTTCAAAAACTGGCCAGACGATGCCTTATCAAGCTGAAACCGGTTGCCGAAATAAAATTTCATGGAAAAGTGCCAAGTTTACATCATTAATGGATATCAGACACTCCCACGAAGTCACGCCTGAAGTTTCTAAACTTGTTTGATTTATTCTAATTTTATAAAAATTATTAACACTTAGTTGGGGAGAATGGAGGGCTGCAGTAACCCAATCTTAGGATTTAAATAGTGATGATTATAAAATTTAGAAAATACATAGCTTTTCCTCCACCATAAAGTAAGAGACTTTCAATGAATAATTTATTTTTTTCCGTGCTACAGACCATCCGTTCCCAGCAAAGAGTTAGTAAACCAGCTAATAACTCATATGCAGTAGCTCTTAACTAATTGAATTATTATGACTAATTATTTGAGAAAAAACACGAAACCAAAAGTCATGTAATGTTATTTTTCAACATGTTTCTATGTTACAAATGGAATTAAGTATTTAGAGAAAGAAATAGATTACAAAATAAAGTTCTTTAAATAAATAACCGTCATGATATGGTTAGGTGAGTAATTAAATGGTAATAATGGGACTAGTGATTGAAAGAGCAATAGTACCGAATAAAATTGTACAAGATACCATTAAAGGCATAGGTATATAGCTACCAATATATTTGGATTTTGGGGAAGATTGAAAAAAATTTCTGGTTTATGATTAGTTAGTATATACATGAAACTAATACCGTGGAAAATATGATAATGTTTTAGATAGAGTGGCGACGTAAAATTAAAAAGTCTATACAAAGAAAACTTAATGGATTGAACAAGTAGCTACGCGTGTACAGTTACGAAGCTGGATTCTGAAGGGGAAAATATAGCATTCCGCATTCCATAACGTAAAAAAATCGTCGAACGAAACACTAGGTAAAGGCAAGGGAAAAATGAATAGACCCTATTCCCATAGACCCAAGGTACTATGCGTGGAGATGAAGAAAACATAAGTGAATTCCATTCTATGACGACACAGGCAGGCATTCCGATATTTTAATGTCTCCCTTCCTCTTACTCATCATCTGGAAATTCAGAAAGCAAGTCAACATCGCACCACCTATAAATATTCACAATTTCATTTTTTCTGTCTGCTGGGAATTTCCACCAATAATTCATCCCCTGCGTCATCAGTTCATGTGTTGTTTTCACACGTGTCACAGCTTCCCTTTCCATTCTTCGATACCGCGCCTCGCCTGTCTCTAGATTCGTCCTCTTTCCTCAAAGGAAAGTAAAGTTAATGCACTATGTATATTCCGCGACCATTTCTATTGAATTGTATTTACTTGTCTTTTCCTAAGTCTTCCTCAGAGTTCCCATCACTTCTATCCTTTTTTATTTGTATGACGCATGATATCGTAATCCCTACACGAATACCCTAACTACGTATTTCAGCCCTAAAGTTGCCTCTTATACTAAATCGAGAATTATTTCGGACCCCATAATACGTATTAGCAGTAAAGTAAAATAAAATATATATGGACTGACGCGCTCTTTATCCATTTAAGACAGAAAACTATTAAAAAAATTGATTGCTAATTTTGAAGTTACACTACCGACTACCGAAAAATTACATAGTGAAGAATTAATTGTGTTACCTACGTCATCTGTTTCTATTTTTTTCAAAATTTAATTAGTTATTTTGCTCCCAATGAATCCGATGAAAGTGCAATTCCGCCTAGAGCAGATTAATGAAATATATTTTTTGCTATGGTCCCCCGCAATATCACAAAAATCACCGTCAAGTGATCCGTCCGGGAAATGGCCAAAGTGTTTATTTCCGTTGAAATCCCTTCGTCAATATTTTTTCCATGGACACAATTACTTTCCGATTACTACGCTCGTGTGGAAAAAGTGAACAATGGGAGCCTCTACTCCCCAGGCATCAGATAAGAACCGTTCGCGGCATTTACATCATCCCCCTTGGAAAATAAATTGAAATTTCTCACTTAAGGCTCATAGAGAGCTACTGACTAAGAGCTGAAATGAAAGTAAATTTCCTTTAAATCTGTGAAATATGCCAATTTTGGTAACGTAATGAGCAGAATGGGACCCATGTCATTATATTCTTTTCTGCTTTGTAGTCGTCGTAAGCGTAACATCATCAGTGTTCGCGGCTGGTCAACGGTTGATCTGAGGAATCTTAAATTATTTTTGGCGGCCGATTAATGTAGCTTTTCTCAAAAAGTGCCCAAGGAATTACCAGTGTTCCGCAACGAAAATAATTGACATCTGCATCTACATAGTAATTTGCAAGCAACCGCGAGGACATGTGGCAGGGTATTAGGTCAACAGCCATTAATGACATTGATTATAATTGTTATTTCCCTCACCCTTTGACACACCGGATGATCGAACTGTCTTGAGTTTTTTACATTGAAGTCACGAAGTTTATCGCTGAAGTTGAATTTCAAATAGTTCACCAAATCAAGAGGCTAATTGATGGCTGCTTCCTCATCAGAATGCAAAAAGTTTTTCTTGAAAGTTTACCCGCTGATTGAAATATATTGCATTATAACTTTTCTTTAAAGTGAAGTTTCACTTGCATAATGGTGGCTCAATTTTCAATGAATAAATTTTGGGCCACTTTTCCTTGAGACTTTACATGATAAGAGGCTTTCTATATCTTGTTTAAATCATTTCATTTATTGTAAAAGTTTTGGATGCATCACATGCACACGTCCTTCACGCCGTTCCCTATCGGATCAGAAAAAATAAAAATAGCCTCAGAATAATTCATTTCAGGGTGCTTACTCTATTCCACTTGTTTATTCCATAGCACTCAACATATGAATACTTCTTTTACCTCCATTACGTCTTCATAATATTTTATGCAAGCTCCTTTCTTCCGGAAGCAATAAAAATTAAATACTGTATATTATATATGCGTGTTAATGGCGGCGTGGTAGCCTATTGTGTTGAAATTTGGGCGACTGATATGAAGGCCAGGGTTCAAAGTTGGTTAATATTTCTGGAAACCCCCATCTTTACTAGAGCCATGTGATTTTTCGGTGACCATATATACCCGGAGAAGCTTAGGCATGCTGGATGGAATGAAGGGTGGCAGAAAGTATGCGGAAATTAAGAAAGGTTTATTGTAGGGACGTGTTTATCAGAAACCTACCTTTACCGGTAGATTACCATTAGTTAATCTATCTATAAACCTCAGGGGGTGAAGGGAAAGGAACTACTCCTCATGCGTTTAGTGCGTATTAACTTTTGGTTTAGTTTGAGATATGCTGTATTCTTACAAATCAAACCAAACTTAAAGAGTTGTTTACCGTGGTTTTTGAATTCGTAGACTTTTTATGGCCGATGCAATGGCAGGTAATTTCTTAAGAGTCTGCACAGACATTTACGCTAACACTATTGCTCCTCAAGCAAAAAAACTGTGCACTCCGCGGTTTGAGAAAAGAGTCTGTGGTCAGCCGCGGGGGTTGCCTATTATTTCCTGCCAATAGACCCGTCTTACCGAAAACGACCATGGTCTCCGACACGGACTTCTCCTCGGCGAATGTCGACACGAGGCAGGTGTATTTCCCGGAGAGTTCGACCGTGGGCCGGCGGATGACGAGCGCCCGGTGCATCGTGTTCACGTCGTCAGTAGCCTTCTGGCTCAGGTCCAGCCTCCCCCGCAATCGCCCCAGGTCCTGGGGCCTCCGGCGTGGGATCCACTGGTAGACGGGCTCCGGGTCTCCGTCGATGAACCACTTGACGACGAGGCCGCCTGGAGCAGAAAAGGAATGTGAAAAACACCCGAGAAGAGCGATATGCGATCCCCATGAACATAACGTCCGAATGACATCATTTGTTTCAAATAATTGCAAATGTTAAGATCTTCATGGTGGAAATGTAATTTGCTTGCATCGGGAGATTTTAAAACATTCTTCCTCCTACAAAAGAAGAGTTCCACCTAAATTTGTATCCAGGCACCACACGTTTCAACTCATAGGCGTCCTCTTCAGGAATTGGTACCTGAAGAGGACGCCTATTCGATTAAACTAGTTGTATCTGAATAACGGATTTGGTGGATAGATAACTTGTGTTCCTCATTTCGTGAACATGCATTTCCGATTAGTTGATCCTGAAAACATCGATTTCTCGTTCCTAGGCTTTAAAATAATGGCATATTCTCCTACTCCTTCTCATTCAATTCCAATTAATACATTTTTTTATGAGCAGTATAAGCAATTAACCAGTTAAAAATGTGAATTACTGTTCATCCACTCAATTATTACTTTATTCGTCAAGTGCGCATGTATCCAACCTTACACAAATGAGGAGTCTGCATGAGTTGATCGACGTGTACAATTACCTCCACAGGCGACTTGAGTTACCGATGTTTAATTTATTTTATATGTTCCGAACTTAATTTGCTGCGTACTTCTTAAAATTCCATTCTTAGGATGTCTTTGTAGATCCCTATTTAAAATCCCTCTATACTACGGTTCCTTATTGACTAAAAACGTTGCCTTGCACAGCAAAATTGTACCAGCGGAAAAGAAAGCAAGAAATGAAACGAAATGCAACCGTCAGAATGGGAACTCAGAATGTTAGGGCGGTTATGAGGACAGGGAAGCTATAAAACATGAAACAGGAGGTGGAGAGCGAATATATTGACGAGCTAAGCTTGTGTAAGATGAGATTTAAGAATATTAATATAATTCAATATTTTAATATCCCGACCTTACCTCGAGATATTAACGCATGTAATTATTAGAGGTCGATAAGATGAATGCCGATTAATATCATTCTAAGATACAGTTTCCCCAGAGCTGATACAGATTCAGACAAGAATTTAGTACTTATAAAGTTTATTGTTAAATTCAAGTATATCGGAGAGGGAAAAAAATGTGGGGTAGAAGCTAATTCGGGATCAAAAGGTAAGCGAACTGGAAAGCGGTTGAGCGAGATCAAAGTGAGAACAAGGGGATAGGTACAAAAAAGAAAGTAGGCATCCGCTAAAAGAGGGGAAATCGAAAGCTCCAGATGGAAAAAGGATGACTAAACCATGGATTACGCAAATATGATTAGGGATATAGACTACAGAAGCATATGGAAAAACGTAATTACAGAAATAGGAAGAAGGGCGTACAAAGAGTTAAGTAATAAACTAAGGTAAGAAAAAAAGCAAAAGGAACGAGGTGGAAAGATCAGTGTGGAGACAGAGTTTAAAGTCACAGGGTAAAATGGCTGCGCTGTACAGTGAAAACACGGTCAATGAAATCAGACAGGAAAATCCAAGCATGCCATTAGAGATACATCAGGGAAATTATGATTCGAATCAAACGAGATTTAGGAAGGGTTTTAATCAAAAATAGCAGAACTATTCGGTAAAGACATTAGGCCTGTGAGCGTAAACATGGAAAGAGAATATTATGTCGAAGAAGATAGGTTAGGTCCAGGCCCGCTAGATTACGAAATGAAAAAACCTACAAAGGAAAGATAACGCAGAAAAATAACGAAATCCCATCAGAGTTAATAGAGAGTTCAGGGAAGCATGGATGAAAGAGTTTTAAGAAGTCGTTTCTCAGAATTTATGAGGGGGTAATGTGGCCAGAACACTGTGTTAGATAAGTCATTATTTTCATCCCAAAAAAAGAAAGTAGCTGCATATGTAGGCTATATGAATTACTTTAGCACGCTTGATTTTGATCGCAGCAAAGATAGAACACAGAATAAGAAGATGAGGAAGAGGGAAAACGATTTCTTAGGAGGGAAAAAGTTTGCGTTTAGGAAGGTTAGGAATGGGCACTATAATCGGGAGGTATTAGTCTGCTTCGTAGTTTTCGAAAAGGCTTTCCTCAGAGTAAATTAGGAGCATCCATCCAATCAATACACTGGAGAAGGAGTAGACTAGAGGGATACGAGAATTCTAAACCAATATAGGTCTGAGACTGCACAAGTGATGGTATCGGATGGAGAAACATGATGAGAGGTAGTAGGTCGGCGGGTAAGACGTGGTTATCCGTTATCACCACTATTCCTTACTGTATACCTGAATGAGATTTTAACGGAGGTGTGGGAAGGACTAGCAGGAGGAATTAAAGTAGGTGGGGAACTAATCAGGTCTGTCAGATTTGCGGACGACCAAGCTTTAGTTAGCCAATCAGCGAAGGGGTTGCAGTCACTGGTGAGTATACTAGAGGGCCAGTGTGGGATGAAAATGAATGAGAGGAAAACGAAGGTAAATGAGAAGAAAATCAAAGATAAGCATTCAAGTGGGAGGGCATAAGCTTGAGGAGGTAGAACATTTCAGCTATTTAAGCAGCGTTTTGGACGAAGGTGTGCAATGTGGTAGGGATATTAGAAGAAGAA
>LYUA01001993.1:248313-263014 GCA_002093875.1 Calopteryx splendens | reverse complement strand
GACGCCCTCTACAATTGACCCTTTCTTCATTATCGCATACTTTCTTCTACCGTTCATTCCATCCAACGTACCTAATCTTTTCCTCCCTCTCCCTTGCTTACCCAGCATTTTACCAATCATCACATTCTTAAGTAATCCATTGCCACTCTGCACGCCCTGCATCCACTTCTACTACCTTCTTCGAATTTCTCCCAAGAGCCTTCTTTCTTCCCCTATCACTGATATCAAACAAAATGTTCGCAAAATATCTAAAGAAAACACTATACCATGCAAGGTATAGTTTAATACCTAATACTACCAGTTATTAAATAATATAAATGAAATTTGGTAAATGTAAAAATGGAACGAAGGATTATGTAACAAAAAAATTCAAGAAGTTCTGACGGACAATAGATATAACTGATAATGTAATGCATCAACTGGGATGAGTGACAAAGCCTTAAAATAGAGCTGCATAGAAATAATGAAAATAATTAATCGGCTCTTTTCCTTAAGCCAAGATTCCCAGATTTTCACCGCGTTAACAACGCGTGGGCAACAGTCTCGCCGTAATTTGATTTCCTAAGTTACAAGGCCCATTTTCAAGGTCATCCATATTGTTTCCGGAAGTTCGGGAGAAATTTGAGAACCTAAGTCAAAGTCCTGATTCTGTTGGCAATAAACGTCATTAGATAGAAAATAATTTTGTTTAGCAATTATTGCAGAGGAGATAGATAGCTCTCTCTGGTGAAATTAGCGCACACTGTTTTCAGCAAATCAATCACTTAATGCAAACCTTTGTTTAGTGGTTCGCAAAGCAACTTATATGTTATGATGGCGAAAATGATTTTCAATTTAAATATTACATTTTTCAAACTAACGACGTGTGCTCAGCGCTTTAGTAATCTTGAAGCTACTCTCATGAATAGAATAGAAATAGAATATCCCTTGAGTGTTTGCTTCCTGATAACTCTACAATTCTTCTAAATTTAACGAAATAAGATACACTTTCCTTTCTCAACCTCTTTCTTATCACCGCCTCTCATAGTCTGTCCGTCTCCTTATGCTCCCTCCCCCCATTCTGATCAAGTACGCAAGGGAGTCGTCGTTTGTTTTTGCATGCACCTGATAACGATTCCTAAGAATCCAAACCAGATTCATGTGTCTTAAACTTTCTGTGGCGTTTGTAATGCTTTCGTTTATGAAATAATGACTCCATATACGAAACATGCACGTGTATCTACTCCAACCACTCTTCTTAACGGAAGATGCGTATGTTATTGGCTTTGAACGATACAGGGATGAATTAAATAGCTAATGAAAAATTTAACGCTTTTATATCGTTATTTCGGCCAACAAAGATGAACAAAATCCTAGAGATTAGTGCATGAAGGCCTGAATCGGGAAGAGCACAGTGGTGATACACTGACCGAAGTCAAGTGAGGGTGAAATGAGGGGCGGAGGGTGGGGGGAATTGGTTTGAGGGGAATTTGTGGGGCGTTTGATTGGTTGTTGATCAAACCAATGTCCTCCACCCACCGCCTCTCATGCCACTTGCAAAATTAAACTCTCACTTGACTTCGGACAGTTTATCAACGTCAGGTCGAAGACGTTACACACGAGGTGAAATCCCCAAATTTGCAGCTTTCACATTTTTATTGGCTATAGGATTCATCTCTTTATCATCGGTTCAATAAACAAAATCCATTTTGAGATACAATAGTTCAGGCAGATACGAAAAACTTATTTAAATCCGTGGATAATCAAAGCCAATTCCGGGAAAAAATAAAAACCACATCTGTGGCATAAGAATTTTTCTTATCGTTCCGTTTTTTTATTTCAGGTCCCGCCGTTATGTGTCAGGAGCCGTGAGATTATGGATAACAATTCAGGGAGAGGTTGGTTAGAACTTTCCGCATATTTTGATACCATTATTCATGTAACCCAATTGCCATTTATGAAAAAGTACCAAAAATGATAACATTTTTTTATTCATCAACCCATTCATCTCTCGCGCACGAATAAGTGTTTCCCGTGTTATTGACTCCGGAATAGGTTAAAACTCCCAGCCGTCTGACTGACGGGAAATTCTTTTTGGGATTCAGCATATTTTAGAATATTTTAGGGAAAAGGGTGATCATAGCGGATATCAATCCCTGCTCTCTAGAAAATCCGGCTTCCAAACTTTCCGTGCATTATGAAGATCCACTCCACCCATTGTAAAGTAATTTTTTTTGCCATAGAGTTGCATATATTTTTTAATACGGAAGCCTAGAAAACGCATTGAAGCACGAGCAAAGTTGGAGATAATTTTGGGCGATTTAATTTTGGGGTGCAGGACTTTTTCTCATGGTTCAGCGAGATGTAAACCTCGATAAATTAAATTTAATTAATTTTTCGTAACTAGCAATATTGAGTAGCAGCTTTCAGGCAAGCAGGCGCATATTAATAATAATTTTTAAGTGAGGAACTTCATTTTTGAGTAAAATGCCCTTAGTAAGGAAAAATAATTCCCACATCTAGGACATATTCCGATTAATCCTTACGAATGGATTCCAACTAAAAATTGAAGCAAAATCAAATTAAACTCAAGATACCTGAGAAATTCATTAACTGAGCATATGTAAAGGAAGTCGTAGGTATGTTTTTAAAGCATTAATTAGAATTGCATAATAACTGAGTTAAGCACACAAAAAAGGCTAATTAGAAAGGAATTTTACTCCTATCTGTATGTAACTAAGCTGTTTGAATTTCAAATACTCCCTGCTGGGGTCGGCATGAACCGATAAAACTCTGATGAAATATTAGACCTACGCAAATTTTTGAGCACTGCTATACTCCGTAATGAGAAAACTTAGTAAATAAAAGAAAACTAGGTAAATAATGGGTACCTTGGTAACTATAACTCTAAAATATCAAATATTACCAGGAATTATGCATTTATGGCAAAGAGATACATTAACAGTATTAACACGTTTTCAGTTTAATCACATTACTTTAGTAATTACCTGTTTAGATTATAAGAATTATTATCTGGGAACAAATAAAAATACTCAATGTGACTCCTGTTCTATATGATCCGAAATAATTTGGCATATTATTATTTTTACGAATAAACGATAGAATATGCTCAACTATCAATTATTATGCTCACTAAGAATTAATTGAATAATAATATATTTAAGAGCAATAAATACTTCCCCAGTAATTACAATTTGGTCATATGTTCATTCGTTTTACAAATGCATCAATACATTTACATTTGGAGGACTTCCATTTCAATTTTCAAAATTCTTTCATTTTGCATGCTCAATTAATATCTCACAATTTTATTTTCAACACAATACGCGTAGAATTATTCGAAGACATATTTAGAATTCGCTCCAAAATTTAAGTGAAAATAGTTGAATGAATAGGCTAGTTTAATAATTTATACTACCATGCTATCTTCATCAAAATTTTCTCTTTCTAAAATATCCATAGAAAATTCATCCAGTGTCTGAAGAAATAATAAATAACACGGTGTAACTAAAACAACGAAAACTAACAACACATACACTTGAGAAGATGCCGCCTGAGAGACTGGCAGTTTAAATACACACCGTTTGGAATCTAGTGGCAGAGGTTCGTAATCCTATTGGTTTTGTCATATGTTTGTCTATTGCGCAGGATATGGAATTAATTGACATTTCTTTCAATTTCATAAATAAGGTAAATTAAACGGTATTTATCTAATGACAATCCGCGTCCAAGAAATATATTACGAAATTTCATCGGAAAATGTTCAGGCACTCACTCGTGTGCACCGCAAATTACAATGTTGAAATAGTACACATATTTGTGGTCAAAAGCCCTTTCCCCCGCCAATAAACAATTTCATGCCACAATCGTGCATCATAAAACTATATTTTATTCCAAAAAGTTGAAACAACTTCAACTCTTCATTCTCTCCGATGGCGAAATCTGAAATATCAAGAATTTGCACTTTAAATGCATCTGTGGAAGGAAACTTAAAGTGGCCGGTGAGGGAGGATGGCATGGACACTAGCGATCGGTTTGACCTCGATTTATTGCATCTAAACCGATTTCGGGTCAAGTTCGGTCGAATGTAACGGCCATACTTAAAGTTGACGGGAATTTATAGGTTTGCAGCACGAAAGACTCTTTGGATCCAGAAGGGTTCGAAAATTCAAGTTGCAAAAGGAAATATTCGAAGCGAGTATTGACAATAGCCTACAGCAGTGACTAGAAACTGCAAAACTCTTCTCAATATTACACATGTAGTATCATTACTCCTACCCGTTGTGTTACTACTTATTTCCAGCAAATGCGGTTGAAAAACACTGAACATTTAGGCTTAGTCCTATGAGGACAAGCTCTTCACATTGGAAGCAAGCCGCTTACAGATGGTGATGGAAATTGGCGAAATAATTTGCCCGCAACAAATAGGGATATTGGTATTATTTGATAAGCGCAAACATAGCATTTACTGAGAGGGTGTCCTATTAGCAATGAACTATGACCAGCAGGAAGTCAACCATCGTGATCAAGTTGATAACTAATCATCATCTTTTAAGATTAGTTATCAACTACAATTGATCAGATCCACCCCACTATAAGCTCAATTTTATAGCATGATATTTTTATTTTAGTTTATTTTATAATCCGCCAAAAATAATCTTTGCGGACTTAAAAATATGGCGGATTAATAGTAATTGCTAATTTCAATTGTATTTCTTCCACCATAGGTAAGAGGGTTGTTAAGTAAAGAGTTGTTTGTAATAATTGTATTGACATTATTTATTGTGCAAAAATTAAATACACCTTATATTGTGCAAAAATTAAATACATCCTATATTGTTAGCTTGATGTGTGATGCAAAATTAATGCAGGTTTAACTGATTTGAATCAGTTAAAGTATTGTGTCAGAGGTAGATGTTGCAAATTTAAATATGTTTAATTCGCCTAGGGAAGCAATGGAGGAAACACGAGAGGAGCCACACCCTGCATTGAAATTTTGCTTTCCCGTGAACAAATCGTCACCCGAGGCCTATACAATGACCCAGGAGGCTTATGGAGAGACGGCTCTTCCCTATTTCCTACTCGTTCTGACCTAAAAACGGTTTATGAAGTCTGTTCATCCATATAGCACCGATGAGAGATGGTTTAAAATGCTTAAAGAGGGGAGAAAATCAATTTCAAAGGAAGGTGGACACGGAGCTGTACTCACAGCTCTTATAGATAGTTACAACTAACACCGCTGCCGTCACTGTGGGATAAGATCATCGGCCTATCAAAATATGGCTACTAGCAAGCCTTTGAAAAACGGAAACTCGGCATAAAAGGTGTGAAAATTGCATCGGTTATTCACTAATAATTCCGACAGGATTTGCTAGGTAGATAACGACCTTTTCGACTAGTCCGAACGTGGCAAGCTCGGGAATTAATATTGTCCTGCAAGGGACTTTCCTTGGATGACCATTTCATGCGATTTGATAACAGAAGTCGTTGTGCCTAAAAATCTCAATTATTACTGAAGCGATTTGATACATTTTTTAAAGTTTATAACGACAAACTAAGTCAACGAAACGCATTGCCTTAATGTAACATACTGCCGATTCAGTGCAAGACCCCTGAATAGAAAATCATCACAAATGTGCGTTTCCACAATTCCTTCAAAGAATCAAACTCCTTGGTTCTCATCGCCTTTAATATCACACTCCACAAAAGTTTTCCCACTTCGTATTTAGGCAGTGTGTTTTTCTTTTTGATGAACAATTGTCTTTCTCGAAAGAATTTTCTTTCACACGTGTACTTTAGCTCTCGTTTTTTACGGAGTTAAAGACTATGCGATGTTCCCACTTTGACCATTCAAGATTATGTTGCTGCACTGGCATTTAGCTTACACCCTAGGGGTACGAGTTATATGCTATTCATGTTAGGGCTCTTGGCTCCCTGGCTTGTTCAATGATTTCACGGACTGATTTTATTTTGGCGTGGTTTAATCGTAGTCTTTGATTAATTTATTTTAAAAACCGATTTCCTATACCTACGACGATTCGATTAATTTTTATTCGTTGTTCTGTAAAGCAATTCAGTATTAACACTCCCCAACGTTGGTGATACGAATGTATTTTTAATTATACCTACCTGTATGTCTACGCTCTAAATGGATATTCCCAGGTTCTAATTTTAGTGACCATTTTCATACAATGGTCGGCCTAATTTATTTGTATTTTTTGTTTGTAATATCGTCTCAGGGGAACGTAATTATCAATTTTGGTATCCGTATCAAGAAATCATCTTTTCCCACGGGATTTGAAATAAATATTATTTTAAGTACAAGAACCACATTTGTTAAAGAGGATTGAAAGTATTCTATTAGACGAATGAACGTTTTAAATATAATTGTATTTTAAACCATGAAAATAAGATTTATTGGCCTACCTTGTATACCATCGATAAGGATTGAGCGATGCCTCATTTTAATGGCCCATAATTGAACACCTATTTAAATATATGAACCGAGAAAATAAAGAACCGAGCTCTCATTCGTTTATTTAACGTCTTTAAAGCTTGGGAGAGGAGCAATTTCGTTTTAATACTTTTAAATTTTGGACTAAGCCTCCGAAACTCTGGTTTGAAAACTGCTCTCCTGCCTGGATGTAATTAATCTGGCACTATTCCACGAGAAAATTGTAACATTAAAGGTCAACCCCATCCTTCAATTAAAGCTCTCAAAATAGCCCCGTAACGCGCACAGAGTGGCCCCAGTACGAATGCGAGTATGACGCACGACTCCGTGTCGCAGCTACGTAAAAGGCTTCTGCGGGGAAACGTTAACAAGACTATCTATAACGCACTTATGAAATTGGCTGTCACGAAGTGTGGGTGGAGTAGCAAGCATTCGACCCGACAGCAACCAGAGTAAACATGTTCGGAAGAGTGCACCTTAATGCAACGGACCCGTACTCGGGGCACAAGACATTCCGTCACCCGACAATTTCTTCCAACTGCCTTGGGTGCAATTCCAGAACTACGGATTTTCGAATGGCCATTCCGGTATCTGAATGGGAAAATTCGCCTTTTGAACCTGGAAGCATGGATATGCCATTTTTTGGGACATGGCCTCAACCTAAATGGCAAAGGTTAAGACCACCGAATATTATTTCCCCATCCGGTGTTTCCAAGTCTCGGTGGGGACGCTAATGGAAATCTCCCCGGGGACCCGAGCAACGCCCGCAAGATCCCTGTGGAGTGTTTGCCACTGACCGGCAAATTGTCCGCTCGCGAGGGTTTCGACAAGGAAAATATAGAAAGCGAAGCACGTGAAGCAGACTTGAGCATCTCATTGCCCGTTACTATGTTGTTCACCTCGATCAAGTTTATACGCACATGATAAAATCTCTTCGGTGCATGCCATCACCTCCGCTGCGTTCGTGGATTCCTAAAATAAACGAATCTCACATGTTGACGCTACAAACCTAAATTATCGTGTTCAGTAATCTACTGCTCACGTTAGGCAATTGATTTACCAGAGACTACGCATTAGGCCTACTTCTAATAGATTTCAAAGCCCCGCCTCACACTACACTAAATAAGCTCCAGAAAAAAAACACACCAGTGCATTGAAATAAATGCTGACGTCATTTCACAGTACTTCTTTATTTTCATTGTTTTCCAAGAAATATTTTTGCAGATCCAAAAGTTTTCTACCTCCCTACATTCCGTATAAAATTCCTACAAATTTGAGTACAATTTTATGGCACTTAAACAGGGTTTTTTGCTGCAATAACCATTGACAGAATGGTGTATCATTTAGACTGTTCTTGAAAATAATTTTCACCGCATTAAAAAAAATCAACGAATTGAATCACATTTTTTTTCATTCCAATTTAATATAAATGTTCAATATCAAACAAAATGTACCATGTTAATATGAATTTTCTACGAAAACGATAGCCAGAGAAATCAAACGGGCCTAGCAGTAAATAGGAAGGCTATGTTCCTTCGTGGGAAATCCAGTGTTCGAGACGGAAACCCCGCGAAATCCTTCGAATGAAATATATCAATAAATAAATTGCCCTTAACTTGCGACGTTTCCAATAGCACATCCTCAAGCTGTTCAGTGCATTTCCAGATTTAATCGACTATGACTTATGCATCGTAATTTGAAATGAATTCGACCTTGAATTTCAGAGATTAAAATGGAAAAAAATACCACGAAAGGAAACATTTTTATAGCATAATACTAAAATAATGATGCATTATTTTCCTGACAAACGTGCTCTTTACTTAGTTTCTATTTATGATTAACTTTTTTCAAGTTTCATTTAAGGTCTAATAATATCCAAATAGAGTCTAACAAATATCATTTTGGAGCAGGTTTTTCTTCATCTTCTAGGACCTACGCCTAATATTGCAAAAAAGTTAAAAACCTGCGCATTCTTAGTGAATATTTACAATACATTTTACAGTTAACAAATAAAATTTTTTTACGAATTATTGCCATTGCCCTGACGGTTTTTTTTTAAAGGTCAAAGCCTTCCGTTGGATGGGGTACTGGAAAAGCAGAGGGGGTAATGATGGAGGGAAAGATAGCCTGCTGGTAAAAGGCAAGGGGGATGTGTAAGTGAAACGAAGTTAGTTAACTCATCCCCCGCTTTTCCCCAACCCCTTCCCCTCATCGTGTCGCACCATTAACCTTTCACAGAGGAACAACCTCCTTCAACAATACCAGCAACTCAGTAACATTTTCTAAAATATGGTTGGTGTATTACACATTTGTACTTCCAAATAAATTTACATTATTATAACCTCCATGAGTATAGCATATAAAATTTCATTGAGTTGCTTAAAAACTGATGGTTAAATAATTTCCATGAAACTTCAACAATTTACCACCTCCTGACTGAATTAGACAATGCAAATATAGTGAAAAATTACCAACCGGATCCAGAGAAAATATTCAATTACATTCACCTAAAAAAAATAAGGTAGCAAAAATGGGAGCATTGTGGAAATTTACGTGGAGACTCAGCTGCGTAAATTTCTACAAATTTAAAATTTAACTCAACTACGTAACTTTTACTTAGTTGAGTTAAATTTTGGCCCCAGACAAGTCTTCAAAGTGTAAAAATCCTTTTCCTGGAGTATTTATGCATTCTCTAATATAAATATAGTACCTATTATAATGAGAACCTGAGTATAAAAATATGAGTAAGGACATACAGTATTTCGTGACCAGGAAACAAATTCACGCGCAAAATTAAGCTCTGAAGGTTAAATAAGATTGGTACTTAACTCTTAAGAAAAATCGAAATTCGACGAAAAATATAATGAAATTCCATTTTTTATAAAATTTAATTAGATAATTATCACGCAATTTAACCAATTAAGTATCAAAGTATCAACTGGAATTAGGTATAACGATTAAGCTTCCCCCGGTATTCTCATAAATTACAAAATGAGACTCATGACAAAGTTGGTCTATTCCAAAATGGATTATTTGAGCCAAAAGAACGTATATGCGTCAAAAACGAATGCATAGCACTCTCCCTGAAATGATATTTTACATTTATTCCTTAGTTTATAAGCTATCTACCTCCATTTTGATAAATATATCCATGATACTGCAACTTATTCTTAAACTGCCTTTAAGAGAAATGTGACATTGACATTATTGGCACACTTGGAAAAATATAATACCTTCAAGGTCCAATAATTTTACATAGGCTAAGTAATGATTATAATTTCAGCATAATAATGGTGTTAAATGAACTGTTAAGTTTTCTTAGTGTAGCCATAAAGTAAATTCATCCCTAGGTTAAAGCCGAGCCAGCAGGATCACATCCTGCGTGGCTTCGAGGCAACATGTCGACCGTTTCATCCTCTTTAAAACCCAATTTACTGTTCCCACCGAAACAGCAAACATTTTACTTCGCGCTCAACTCTCTTGCGTAATCGTGTATTCCCAGAGTCATAAATCTAGCGACCCCGACTGAGTCAAGGTTGCGCTGCAATCAATCAATAAAAATCAACGATATTTGGAGGGCGGTTGGGTTTCCGAGGCACTCATAAAAAGTAGGGTCGACCCATTCCTGTGTGGTACAACGTCGTTGCATTTTATCATAAAAGAAGGAATGGACCGAGAGACGTCGGGGTGGTTGGGTGTAAAAATCCACAGGAATGGGACATGAGGGGAAACGATAGGTACACGCCCGCGCACGATAATACAACATACATGCCCGTACGTAAGCAATATTGATTGTTACGCTTTCCATTTCATAGTAAAACAATAATCGAAAGTTAATGGCTATCATTTCGTGGAAATGAGAACAAAATGGTTAATGCAATTCATTCCCAAACTGTGTAGTTTCAGGAGTGGTTTGATTGAATTGGAGCACATTAATTCTCCCGCACCCTTTCCTCCCAAGCATAAAAGGATATAAATGACGGCACCTGCACTCATTCTGCCCCTGAAGATAATGCAGTACATCGAAACCGAGTCGTACATAAATCCTAGTTTTAATAGTGTAAAATTGCAATTATTTCGGTCATTCACGACTTATTCCCCTTGTGGTGAATCTATTAATCCCAATTTATCTGGACCCTAATTTGTAAAGTTGAGCAATAGAGAGGAATGTATTGGATGGCTCATCATAAATGTGGTAAATTTAACAAGTGTGCATATTTTCTGATACTTGAACGAACTGCGTGAGAGCCCGCTGAGTAGAGCTTTCGGCCGCTGACCGTGGAGTTCCGGGTTCAAATTGTGGTGATGCCTCTGAACATCCCCTGGAGCACCAAGGTGATCAGGACTTTTTGGAAACCTTCGGAAGAACAGAGAAAGTAACTGCCTCACCATATTCTGACTTTCGAAGTCCGAGTTTAGCACGAAGTGACCTCAATCCTCACGAACCAATACCAACCAGCCCACACTACCTTACAACTTGGTTGGATCTGGAATAATTTTTTTGTCGTTGTTCTGAATAATTTTACTCACGGTAACACTCCAGAATAAGAATGATTAAAATCTTTATAAAAGCCAATATCCTGAAATGGTGAATTTACCTACTTTTATGATTACTTTCGGTTACGGACGGGCTCTGAAACTGAAAATTACAAAAACCAGCTAGGCGAATATGTCAGGTCAAAAAAAATACGTAGCACAGACTAATTTCACAATTAGAAGAATAGAGTTGATGGTGGAGGATCAAGTGATCATAGAATGCCTGCTTATTTAGTTTTGCTCATGCCCGGAGTGACCAACACACCTATTGGACAAAATATTAATATGGCGACAGTAAAATTTCAAAGAAACAAGCATTAAAGATAATAAAACAACAGAAAATGCATTAAAAATTGAAAGACATCCTGTATCCTCATCCAGCCAGTGCGAAATTAACACGATAAAAAAAAGATCCGCGGAAATAATTGAAAGCAGTTATTTAATGCAAATTCATTTTAAATATTCTTCTCAGTTAGTACTTCATATTTCCAAGAGGGACTCATTTAACGTCTCCAGTTGCTTCAGCACTTGAAACAAATTCGGTTGTTCACTTCTTCTGCGGTACTTGTTCCACCTCCCATTAGAAGAATCCTATTACGTAACCCCGAGCACGTTTGCGTTTTTTTTCCAAGACCGTGGCTAAAGTGGAAGAGGATTTTGTTCAGGTCTTCATCGTATTCTGCCGACAAAACAAACTTGTTCCCCATTATGAGATAGCGCTGCTAAGCGGCCAAGTCAACTTATTCTGAAAAGGAGATGTTGGAAGACGAGGAGATAAATTTTTTTACATCCAATGGTTGAAAAACACTCCATTAAAAATATATAAGAATGATAAATATTAATAAATGTTTGAAATCTAAATTTTGTCTTTGGAAATGATAGTTAATCACTATTTTCATTTGCCTGTCAAGTTCTCCATACAAAGATTGGCTGCGCCGCGTTATGACGTAAATTTTTAATTCTGCTACCTGGTCGCAAGTTTTCCTTCGAAATAGTCCACTTTCAATGCCTCTACTCATATTGCTATTTCATTACTCTTTCTTGGTAACAGTTAATGGACGGACAAATGGGCGGAATAAATGAAGATGCATATTTTCAGTAATAATGCGCAGTGGCCAGAAATGCTATAGCCGGTAAAATCCAATCAGCCTCATTTCGTTGTGCCACGGAATCAAAACAATTGTCATAATCCAATTGAAAGTTCTCATGCTGGTGGTGCCGCACGCTGACGCGATAGTAAAAATTTCCACTCTCGTGCTTCAGCAAATAGGTACGTTAAGCGATAGGGTGGACTTGATTGCACGAAAATTAGCTAACATCGATTATGCACGCATCATATTACGTCAATCAATGCATAATTCATAGGCAGGGCCACGATGAGAAAATTGAACCCCAGGGTAAAACCCCCGGTCACCTTCAAATATAGGTATGTATATTTCTCAGAAAACATGCCAACCGGCGAGCACTTCTCTGTACGCCGAGGGAGTGCAGGTCACGGTTTCGAATCTCACGTAAATCTTTTTCTAAAAAAACAGGCGGTGCAAAAGGAAAGAGAAATTGAATAACGATATGAGTGACATGGATACAGGAGATACCATCATTTATACGAGGAATACGTCCAGCAAATTTTTCCTTCGATAAATGAAGGTAGAAGAGCAATCATAACTCGCCCTGTAAGCCATTCTGTATTTGCTGAAGGTTGGTAAACAGGAAACTGTTAATGCTTGAGAAATATTTCCCGCAATTTCCACGATTAAGCTTTCGTCGATGTTTCGGCTCCAATTTCAGGAAAATGCCGTCAAAAATAAAAGAAAAGCTAGCAATAAAAAAGAAATATACGTGTGACACTGAAGTAAATGAGATTCATTGTTGAGAGAAAATATTCGGAAGTTAATAAAAATATCTATGCACTAAGGGATTTTAATCTCGCCAAAAAAGAACGATTACATAACTTTCTGGTCCTAATATGAGAATATTTTTTCTCGATAAACAGTAACTCAATGTCTCTAAAACTGTTATTTACTGTTAGCAAAGGTAGCAAACATACCTATTTTTGCCTCCCCAGTAAAGAATTGTTAACCTCTGAATATACTCCACATTAATTTTCATGGGTTGGTACGAAAATAATATGGAATAAGGCTTGTGTCAAAAAGCTACATAGCGTCTGTTATCCAAATTACACGATGCATAAAAAATGCATTCCCTTGTCATACAATCTGCGTAGACGAACAAACCTTTGTGTGTGTGACCCTCGATCATTTTAATATAACGTCTGAGCACTCTATTCAAAACCGTACTATAATGTATAAAAGTTTACAAATATAAAGCGAAAATATTAATGAATGTGTTAAATTCATTGATATGTTCAGTCATGCAATTTATAATATTAGCCAGTATAAAATATTCAAGAGATACCGCTGGTAAAACTTAGCAGCTACTATGAAAATATACTTGATGAAAAATGTTTGAGGAGTATATTAATCTATGGACTGATATCTCATGAACTATAAGCACAATTTGCTAGAAAATGGCTATTACAAAGTTATATGGCTAGCCCTATAATTGGTCGAATCGAGCTTCAATTGGTGGAATATTTCTGAAGCATAAACGGGAATAGGGATAAAGTAAGTTATTATAAGGCTATTTCCCTCTGTAGACGTGATACTCATCACAGTGACAAATTATTGCGTTATTAGGCTGTAAGCTAAATATACCTATCACATAACCTAGAACATAGTCTCTCATAACGATGCTAAAATGTATTACCAACCACATCGTACTACGGCGAGAGAGATAACGAGAAAAAGATAAGGGAGATAAATGATTAAAAGGCAGTTTTAAATTGCCATTTTTCCCACGAAAGATAAGAGATCAGAGTAATTGCTATAGACACCGCTAAATAAAATTGCATGATATGTGGCTAGTTAGTTTATAAATATTAATGTACGTAAAACTGCTATTTAATGTAACTCCTCCTGGTAGTTCATATCACTTGCGAAGAGTGGAATTTTACAGTTACATATTATAGTGCATGCAAAGATGTTTATGTTAACAAAATTTATTTCTAACCCTTGAATTACGGAACTCCCCCGTTTGTGCTTACCATTTGAGCAGCGTGCATTTATACCCGTGCAAACCTGGTGCGGTATCACAATGCACAAGGTTTATTCCTGCCGCACGGCACCTGCAGACTCAAAGCCTGGGGAATGAGGACATTTACTATGATCTGGTGAAAGGAAGGCGCATGAAAAACATTCTTCCGGTTAAGAAGGAAAGAGCGGGAGAAAGAAACGCATCCCGCCCGTTTGTTTCAAGCCCCCCGCCGCACTCCACGGCAATTCCGTGGAATCTCTCCCCCTCGGCAGCCTCTTAACCTGCTCTATTCCCTTTATCTCCGCTCGCAATTTCCCCGAGCTTCGTCCTTCCCCTCCGCCCTCTCTCCCTCCCCATCACTCTCCGCCATCCCGACCCTCCCCCCTCCCTCATTGTATCCACGGGGGAATCGCGTGCTCAAGCACCTCCTCCCCACACTGTCCGTCTCGCCAGGCCCGCCGAAACTTCCGCCCATCCCAGGAAGAGCAGGAGGAGCGGGGCCGCAGGAGCGAAAGGGGAGAAGTCCGGCGTACTGAGGGACGAAATGTCGTTCGAAGACGGGGAGAGGAAGTGCCGAGGAGGGTAAAACGCTTCATGTGGAGTTGTGTGCACACGCCG
>LYUA01001993.1:217325-228539 GCA_002093875.1 Calopteryx splendens | reverse complement strand
TATATATATATATATATATATATATGTATATATATATACATATGTATATATTATATATATACATATTATATATATACCTATGTGTGTGTGTGTGTTCCATATTTGCAATTTGAATATTATATATTTTATACAGACATATGTTTTATGTAATTTAAAGGTCTTTTATGCCTGTTAAACGGCGAAACTCGTATTCCTAGAGACCGCGGCTTTGATGTGACATGTGCAAAGACGGTCTCTATAGAAAAGAACATACATTTTAAATGAAGCTCAACTGGACCATTGAAAGAACACTAGAATAGTAAATGTACTTTTAACTTGAAGCAGGTACACTTTTCACAAATTGAGTGAGATCTCCATTTTTCCATTCTAGTAAAATATATGACTGCTAGAGGCACAGAGTACTATGAAGTTTTGGACAACGTTAAGCCTCTGCCGCGGATTCAGTGACTGGTTTTTTCCATAAAAAAGCATTTCGAATTTTTTTAAATCATACCACAGTCATACATTTAATTTAAATAATCATGCTTAAATGATTATATTTTACGGATAATACAGCCAGACATACAACAAAAATCAAGGCGTCAACAATATAATGGTATCTACAAAGTATTGTCCATATTCTACAAAATAAGATCCGGAATATACCAACATATATCATTCATCATCTTTCACTTTTTAGCTCTACGAAATTAGAGGAACAATCTAAGTTTTATGATACTGTAAATACTATTAAAAAATTACAAAGATTTGGTTTTGGACTTGTTTTTATAATACAGTTCTTCACATAGACAAGTTTAACAATGAAAGTAATTATCAATAATACCTATGCAGATAAGGGTACGAAAAATATACTCTTCCCGGAAGAAATAAATTAGGTTATCAATGTTTCAATAGTCCTACAATAAAAGTGTATATTTAAGGAAACATTATCGATAATACAACAGTACATATCATTCACGGTATTTTACTCATTAAAATTACGTCATTGGGGAAACTAACTCCAATCGGAGGGTCGGACAGTCAGGAAAAAATTAAAAGAGATATATTGCCATATGTACACCTTCAATTATATTTATTCCATTCCTGGACAGTTCACACTTCTAACAGGAAGAGAATGGCACAAGACATGTACCTGCAGGTCTGCCCTTTACAGAGTTCTCTATAACATCATTGCTGCCGTCATAACAGCCCCTGCCACAAACCCTCAAGGTATTTGTAGCCTATTTTGCAAATTTATTCATATAAATAAAAAAATAAACACATATACCTTTTATATTCTAAAATATACTTGCGTGTAAACGAGGAATTTCGGGTCATTTGCGATTTTACACTTTGATAAACACAATCTTACCTATCGTTACATTTCATATTTTCCACCATGACAAGAATTTCTTTTCAAAAACACCCTTTTCCTACCCAAAATTAGGAATGGTACGCAAACAAATATTAGACCGAGCTAAGCTATAATCGAGTGCAGCGCCAAAGCTGTTCGAAATGGGGAATTAAATAACTGCAGGCGCACAGCACAAATGGAGTGGACGAAAAAGAAAGTGAAATATTTGGTCATTGTAAAAGAAGACGCGAAAAAAGGAGATGAGAAGATTTTGATAGATGGTGAATTTTTCTCCAGAATATTTTGCTTTGAATCGACTCGTCCTGATGAAAAATTTGATTTATTTGAGATTTAAAAGGTAAAAACAGGGCAACAGAAAATACACCAACCCGTCAGATCAAAGCGCATAATGATCTCAACTGCTCTTAATTCCGCTAACCAAAAAAAAATCAGAAAAATAAATATTCGTCTGAGGCTCCTAGCGCTACAGAGACGAGACTAAAACGGCAAAAGGATTTGCGCGTTCCGATGAACGCATATATCCTTTCCAGATTCTTACATGAGGGCCACAGGAAACACGAATATCCACGACTTAACTTCGTACCTAAATACAAATAGTATTAGTTTTTTAACGCTGGAAAAGGGGTATTGAGAGAGGGAGTTAACGCTACATGGCATCGAGAGAGCACCGCGAGAAGTCAAGAAAAATTGAATGCCGAAACAGACCGAATAATAATTAATCCTTTTATCGATGCAAAACTCGTGACCACAATATATCGACATCACCAAGTCTGGAAAATTGAATTACCCGAAAATAAAATAATATAAAATGTCCATAATTACCTAGCGATTAAACTACTGGCTGATACTCACTGCCGCGCGACCTCGTGGAGGCTTGTTTCTCTTCATTAACCGATAAAGGTATTCAGCGAACTGATTATTCGACCTAATGTCTAACCTTTTGTATCAGATTCATAGCGCTACCATTACTGTAAGAGAGAGATAAAATGTACAGTACTTTATTCCTCGTCTTACACTTATTCATCCTTTTTCATCACCGATATTTAATCAGAATATTATTCCAAAATCTCCATTATCAAATGCTGAAACAGGGCTAATGATGCTTCTCCCTTCTACTTTCCGTGTACCCTTGAATGCTCAGCCAAGTTACCTATTCAAACTGCCAATTGCCGGCTTTAAAATTATGAGCCACCAAACTTTAACAACTAAATCCCAAGTTTTTATGCGCGGTTGTAAAATAAAAAGCAGTTATCTCGCTTTTAAGGTATTTTCAGCGTCGTTATATTTATATTTTTTAATTTGTTGGTAATGTAAATATATAACTACTATACTAACTCCTCGTACCCTATAATTATCTATTTCCTTGGCCTCCCAAAATTTTTAATTCATCTATAGAGGAAACCTAAAACGATATATATTTTTCCATAAGTCGTACGAATGAATAAGGAGGGTAAATTTTAGACTTAGGAGGAGAAAAATTGAGCATGTGGAACATTTGTAAAGAAAATTGATTGCTTTAGTAGTGCTCATTCAGCGTGTTTATCAAACCTTGGTCATAAAGTCATCTTATAATCCCAGCTTATCCCACCGTCAAAGAGAGTTTAAGCTTTTCTCGAAGAAAAAACTATCATAATAAACATCAATGAACAGGGGAGAAAGGAAAAAAGGATAATTTTTGACGCAATATCCCTTTCTCGTACTCCAAAAACTGAAAAGTTACAGTTAATGTAATGTGCAATTAATTACTCCCGATGTCACGATTTATTTTTTTCATTCGATTGATATAACACCGAAGCGAATTCTTACTAGCAAATATACAATATTAAGCGAGAGCTAAAGTAATTATGCAGCGTTCACTCGATTAAAACGTTGCGTGATTTATGATACAGGTGGAAAAAATGCGTTGTGTTTTCGACTTCTATTGTAATGACGCGCGTGGAAAAAGTGATGTCTTATAAGGGAGAAAGGATCGAATATGGGATCCAAAGATGCTTTAGGACCCACCTCAAAACAGCTTAGGCTACACCTCTCTCAATAAGCACGCGCGCGTTTCATAATCACGTTGACGCATGTTTTTCCTGGACGAGGAAGTGTCAACGACAGCGTCAGCTGCTGAGGAAATGAGCGGTTTCGATGATCATTCAGCCTTCGTGGATAATTTGATGCGCAGATACCTGTTTACGTCAGCCCTAAGATAATAAATGGAAATGTGCCAATAAACAGAACTGGACTCAAGAAATTTACAATGCCAAGTAATGTTATACAGTCAACCATTAACGTGGCAGAATGCAGCGCATTAGTATAGAAATAATAGGAATTTAATAAATAATTTACTTATAATGGAACTTCGTCAAAGATCTCCTCTATTACCTATTAGTAGGATTAGATAGTGTATCTGGGACAACAGAGGACAACGTTTCACTTTTAAGCCTGCCTCTGGATGAGGGGGATTATTACTAATTTATTTTATTTTCATCCATGTGAAGTTATCCAATATCCAATAATATCCAATTAATTAATGTTTCCTATAACTTATTCTAACATTAAGGCATTAAAGTGTATCAAATTAAATTATGGTGTTATCTTCTAATTATAAAATATTGTCAATATAATTAGTGTAAAAATCACAAAAATCATACAAAACCGATTAAAAAAAATATAACTTGGCTGATTACCTTCGCTTGAAGGACATTTATTGTGGTGGAGGCGAAGTTTTCAACCAAATTCACACGGAACCAATAATACTGGAACTTTCAATCAAACTTACTGCTGCAGGATTAATTTACCTGATTCACTCCATCTGGAAAGCTGAGCTAATAAATATTTCTGAGAACACATTTTCCGTTAAAACAAGAATACTATCCTGTGTTAATTAAGCGAGATAGGTGCATCAGATAACGTTGCTCCGAATGGATAAAAATTTCTTTCTCCCTGGAACTTGATTTATCGTTTCTCTTGCAGATGACATGAGTACTCCTGCTGTCATACTATCAATTAGTTAACTTGACGATAAAAATATACACCGCAGTGTCATTTTGATACAACAATTATCAGCTGACACTTTAGAATTGGCATACTCCGTTACGTGATTTCATCGTCGTATATTACTTTACTTGTTCGTTTCCCCGAAGGATGGATTTAGCCCAATATATAAATAATTTAAACGCATTTTTCTGCATTTTTGAAGCAATTCAATAAACACCGAGGGAAAAATTCGGCTTTATATGAAGTAACCGCAACGCTTTTAAATTTACTGGAAGGAGAAATGGCAATTTAATCTTTTTATGGTCCAAAGCTGTTTTCCGTTAAAAATATAAAGTTAGTTCTTTGTTCTTTAAAACCAACATAGTTATCTACTATTTTTACCATAGGACGTTACAGATGCCTTTCTGGTCCAGACAAATGGTTTCAGAAGCAGTTAAACTAATTGGGCCACTTTACTCACGCAATGGTTTCGTTCCATTCATCGCTGAGGATTTGCGCCACGTCCTACGCAACTGAGTGAAAGGCACCGCTAGCAATACTTAAAATGTTAAGAAATTTTTTTTTAATTGATGCAGCTGGTCCAATTTTGCGACTGTAGGGTTTTTTTTTTCTCTTTCTTGTGGAATGAAAACTTAATCAGGTGAGAGATGAAATTTGTACAATAGTGGCAGAGATTTGGGAGCGGCGTAAAATGAATTCAGTCGAACTGATAAAAAGCCAAAGAATGAATTCATGATGAGGGTGAATGGACAAAGACAAGTATGACGACAATGGAGAGTAAAACAACTAATTATATGGACCTAATTTCTTCAAAGCTACTACTTGAAAAATATATATATATAGAGGAAAAGTTGTAGGCTAAACAAGGAAAGGCCAATATTTTGATGGTGTAATTATCGATATGGGGTGCAAAACTTTACTACACGTAATTTATGACAGCGGCAGAGTAGTGAAGCAGGAGGATTCGGTGAGTGTAGGGCACTGTTAAACTACAATAGTGCCGTGCAAACGACTTATACAAATTGACTTACACAAGAATTACACAATGTGACTGTTTTCAAAAGTCAACAACTTTCTAGCTTATTTTTTTGTAAATATAAGTAAGATAATTTTAATAAAAAATTTACACCAAATCAACCCACGCCTCATTCCTACTCTAAATACCTTCACTGAGAACAATATTTTCAATGATTTTGGGTCACCAAAGCCTTAAAGTTAGTACAATCGCATGTTAGTTTTTATGCTTATCAGTAAGTCCATCATTAGCGATGCCCATTTACAAGATCGTCATTTCATTAGGAAAAACAGTTTCAGATACCTATTTTGTGAGAACTGTCACTAACGATTTTTTTATGGCGTTCGAGATAAAGTGAGCCTTAAAGAATCTCCTGTAGTAAAATTTCGCCGTTCGCCTATTGCTTATGCATGACGCTAGCAACGCCGAGGTAAATCAAGTTATTACTTCACGGAGGTAATCCTTAGTTTTTTATTTCGCTAGCCAAGCTTCTAGAAAAACGTTGAAGCATATATGCTGGTAAGGCAGTTTAAAATTAGAGAGCTTAAAATGCTCGAGTACTTAGGAAGAATTTTATTTCAAATGGCCTTTTGGAAATTTAAACCCTAAACGTTGCGGAACTTTGGAAAAATATCTCTAATTATTCCCATGAATTCATGTTATTGACATTTTTATTCTATTTTTGTCAGCATTATAATGTTGTATGAACTTTACAGTCATCTCATGAAAAAATTAAAAACTGAAAAAAAAACTTCATACCTACATTTAACCGAGAAATGATCCATTTTCCTCGTAGCATCTGAAAATCCTCGATTGTGGGTTGTTTTATGATAGAAATTCCTTACATAGTTGCTGCATCAATGCCATCCTGCCGGGCTAAAATTTTGAAATCTAAAGGCAAAACTTATTTTGCCACAGCTTAAAATTATTACAAAAAAATCATTTATTCACGATTGGCAGCATATATATTTCATGTTTTGAACAGTATCCTACGTATATTGAGGCTGCCATCAATTACCACATCTAAATTTTTTCTTTCGTTTTCAATTTTTATCCTTCATGAGGATGCTATATCTTCATGAAGGATACCTCATTAACATGTTTAGGGAGTCGTAGCAATATTATAAATGTTAGCAGGTTTATGTTAGAGCTCACACAAAGGACCTTATCTGGTGGTATTATTAATGAACTCAGTGAAACAACACATTCAGGGAGCTCTTACGTTATTCGCCGGCGAAATTATCTCATTTGGAGTAGGAACCCCTTTAATTTTTAGTAATAGCTTACAAGTTGAGTTTACAAAATGGAGGTCATGGGCTGAAGTTTTACAGAGAGAAAACAGAGCATAGCCTAGAAAAATGAAACCCTGTATAATGGCAGCAAACACTTAAATAAACAGCATGTTCATACGATACACCCTAGTATGGAACGAGAAAAAAACTACAGTTACCAACCCGCAGGTCGGTTTGGTAGGTGTCAGTAGAGCTCTCCCAGTACTATGCCCAACGGCGTGTGAAATTCACACTTCAGGGTAGGGTGGCCAGGTCCTTTCCCTGTGCCACCTGCAGTTTCCGAGGAAGAACTGGTACGCTAAAAATCACACAGCTTGGGTGAATCTGAGGGTTCCCAGAGGCATCACCAGGAATCGAACCCGGGCCCTCCGGTTAGTAGGTCAGAGCTCTACACACTGGACAACCACACTCCCATAGGACGGAAAAGATTTTTTTATTTAAATTAATACAACAATGGCATTTGTCATTGAGTCACATGGATAATATAAATCGTTATTAACCAAGTAACTGTTTAAAAGGAACATATACGACAGTCAACATACTGTAAGAATCTATACGACTAAACTGGAGAAAAACGACGAAAGTGTGAAATATACTTGTCAACAAGCTATATGATGTAGAGAGAATAATAAATAATTCAAGATCATCCAACAGTTTTAAACGTACGCATTTACTTTTCAACAGAATAAAGCGGGAGGAAAGTGGAACTCTGATAGTACCTACTAGTTACCATAAGTACATAGTATTTGTTGAATGAGTTCCTCTCGGGTCTTCCACCCGGTTAGTGTTTACATTTCTGCCAACGTTTCGACAACCGACTCGGTCATCTTCAGGATCTTCTGAATCTTCTGATCTTCATCTTCTGATTGCCGTTCCGCCAAGTTGAAGTTCAAGGTGTTTGTTCCATGTTTGCAGTGTGCATAACATATGAAAAAATATATAAATAATGTAACATAGCAGAAGACAACCATGGGCCCGTTATAGGAAGTGTTCTCTTCGGGTTCGGGAGGCAAACAATGCGGAAAATCGCCAAAATTTTCCGGTATATCTACACTCCTCCCAGGTCAGGTGTCTCCTGATTGGTCCACGGACCGACCTCCATCTGGGCGTCTCCTCACTGGCCGCGTGTTTTGCGTGGTTTCTTTGATACATTTCGTAATGGGTCTCCAGGTGTTACTTAGTTGAAAACCTGAATCCCTATTGAAATTCTTCCAGAGTATTACGAAATATTATTTTCGTTCGCTCTGACGCGTAGAAGAGGGAAACGCCAACATTTGGTGATGGTGAGAGGAATACAGGGGTGGATCTAACCGGAATACGAGATGACCAAAATGGAAAATTCGATATCAGGTCGTTTGAAAGCATAGCTGCTGCATCGTATCGCTGGGAAATGCAATTTGACGGGGAGTCTGGGGAGACCGTAATGAGATTTTTTTATAAAGGCCTGAAGGGTTTATGAGACAAGAGTTGAAGAGCTAGGATGGGGTTCAAGTTACTGCCCGAAATCGTATACGGGAGTGCGAGGCCTTGGAACTGGGTGACTCGATTTACCGGCTTAACCTATTTTCAGGCGGAGTTGAAAGCGAAGTTCAGCGTACCAAATTATCAGATGCGTCTGAGGAGGGATATATATAACCGTACACAAGGAGTGCGCGAGACATTAAGTGAGTACCTAAACGTTACGAAAAGTATGGATGAGAGGCTCGACGAGTCGCTGTCACAGAATGCCCTCTTAGAGGCAATGTGTGGTAATCTCTCCTGATTATCTCCTTCACCTTCTTGCACCTTCTTGATAAGCCGCGGTTGGGACTCCGCGGTGGGGTGATCCCAATCTTTTCAGTGCAATACCGCAAATATGGTGGATATGTGAGAACATGTGCAAGGCCACCTACAAGAAGAAATCATCGAACAGTCAAATTCGACGAACGCGAGACCGGCCTTTTTAATCCCAATTATAATTTAACGCCGAATAAAAGATGGGACATGCCGTCTTGCGGTGGACAACCGAGAAGTGAATGAGGAAGTTGCGTACGATGCGTTTCCCTTACCCGTTGCTTAGAACACCCTTATTTATTTTTCCAAGGCCAAATACTAATCCATTTAAAATATAAATTTCGCGTGTCATCAAATCCTTTTAACTCTTGAAAGCAGGCGAGCAACAGCTTTCAAAACGCCTTTTTGCTTATATTAATTCAAGAAATTACCCTTCGGGATTTCCGAATGGTTCTTATGGATGGATGGATCTCATCTTGTTTGGTCGATAGCATTTTCGGAGACGCAAAATATAAATACTTATTTAATGACCTTGATGATGTCTTGGTGTGCATTGAAAACTTCGATGATCATATGATGAATAAAGCGAAATGTACCATGAAATGACCGGATAAAATGTCTGTAGTGCAAAATAAAATTAGCTACTTGGGGCACGTGGTGTCGGCCCATGGAATTATGAGGAGTAGTGGAAGTAGTGAGTAGGTTCCCGGTTCCGGGAAGCATCAATGCAGCATTAGGCGTTTCTTGCGTGTGTAGTTACTACGCGCATTTTATTCCCCAATTTTCGAGTCGAAGGCCCTCTCGCTCCCGTGACCTTTGCGAAATCGAACCCTTAACAGGGCGAAGAAAAAAAATTGCGACTCTACGAAGCGGAATGCTTTACGATCGTATTTGCTGCTGATAAATTAGATTTCCGAGGCCGAGAATTTGAGCTCCATTCTGATAACGAGGTCTTGGCGTGGATGTAGCGCCACCGAAAACAATTACGGAGCAATTACGGTGAGGCGTTGGATATGACGTTTATCCCCCTTGAAAGCTCCTCGCCACTCACGTAAAAGGACAGAAAAGTATTGCCGCTTGTCACGGATGTTCAAAGACGAGCCGAACGTTCACGAAGAACCTTCACAGTCGAGCGAGTGCGCACTGCAGGACATGGCGCTCTCATTTACTACAATACAAGAATACCAGGAGAAGGACCCATAGTGTCGAAAGCATAGGGTTAAACTGGAAAGTGGGGGCATAGCAAAGAGTTAGAAAATGTGTCGTGATCTTTTAGTGTTTCGTGGGGAGAAAGGTAAACGGAATCGAGTTTATATTCGAGTTTATATTCCCAAAGGATTTCAACCGATGGTAATGATGCATTTCCATGATTCGGTAATAGGACACCTTTGTGTCGTAAAACACAAGGAAAGGCATTCTTTCCGAATTTTACTGGCCGATGATGCATAGGGACACACTGATCTCTTCGGCAAGCTGTCAAAGTGCTAAACCCGCAAGTATTCCATGAACAAAATTAAACTGAGATGGCTACAGGGTAGAAGGGATCCAATGTAGAAATTTTCAGTCGATTTCGTAGGGCCATCAACGCATATACTTAAGCAATCGCGTTTAATAAGGGCAGTCTTTTTTTCGGGAAGGGGTTGAATCATACTTAAGCTATCCAGCGGAAAATTAATACAAATGCCGCATGTAGAAGCCCGATGTTAGAAGCAAGAAGAAACGGTGGAACGAATTCTTCCGGTGCATGAAACCCGCCAACAAACTCATAGCTTCTATGTACGATCTCAGTCGAAAAGCTCAACCTTAGGGCAAAAGGTAGTACATGTACGAAATAAATTCCACGAATCTACTACAGAAATAGTTGTGGCCCCGTCAAATCGTTTGCTCCACGAGTACCGTAGGATCGTAGGATTAGTGGATGTAGGAACTAGGATCTCCACACGCCGATGCCACGTCCCCTTCCATCAGCAGTAGACGCTATTCAATCCCCCTCTTCCTCTCCCTTGCCATTTCGTCGTGGCGGTACGGCGAGGAGAGGGTTTTCTGAGGAGAGATGGGACCGGTTCGCTCTCGTTCAAAAATCTTGTCTGTTAAGTGAAATATTAGGGGTGGGCTGAGGAAGACGTGAGCAGGCATGCCATTGCCTCCTTCTTCAGTGTCTCCCCAAAGGAGAGAGTAAAGTGAGTGAGGCATGCAATGCACATGAAATATTTATTGGCTCTCATGTCTGGGAGATGCATGTACCCTATGATGAATTTTTTTGGCAATTTGTATTATAGTATGTCTACCAGTTGTGCAGCTATAGTGCAATTCAATTGTGCAGCTGTAGTGCAATGCAATTGTGAAGCTATAGTGCAATGTAATCGTGCAACTAAGGTGCAATAATAAACCCATGCCTGGGAGATGCATTTCCTCCATTACGCATTTTTTTCGAACTCTCTATTATAGGGTCTATCCGTTGTCCAGCGAGAATGGATAGCATTTTCTCAATTGAATCAGTGTTTAATAATAAATGTTTACCGAGTGATGATAGTTTGTGGACTTGGTTAACGTTTGTCAGAAGATTATTTTTTCCCTCGGCTAAAGCAAGAACCTAAATGAAAATAAATGGATGCTTTTGATTGGAACTCTTAAGTTGTGAATCCGTGCCCTTCCGAGCTGATAGGGAATAATAATGATAATAATGATATGCATTAAGCAAATCTTAGCACGATGGCTAAGAAAAACGTGCATCTGACATGCTTCTTGATCCGTATTGTCTCTCTCATTTGGTAATTTACAAGTGTCTGTTGGCT